>CDEZ01018928.1:18858-41632 GCA_000826365.1 Acanthamoeba royreba | reverse complement strand
AGCTGGGCTGAGGAGTGGCGACAATGGTAGGATGAGCAGAGGGCGAAGCGCTAGGGCTGGCGGGAGCAGCAGAAGGCGAAGGAGCAGCAGGCGAGGCCGACGCGGCAGGGCTACCACTGCAGGTCACGGCGTTGATGGTGACGGTAGGAGCAGAGGCATTGAGGGAGATGGGCGACTTGACGACGAAGCCAGTGCCGATGTTGGCGCCGACCTGGAGGGGACCGAAGCTGGTGGCGACGTTGAAGCTGTTGCCAGTGGTGCGGTCGAGGTTCCAGAACTGGCTGATCTCCTGGTTGGCGGCGATGTTGATGGTGAGCTGGGCGAGAGTGACAGCACGATCACCAGTGTTGGTAACAGTGAGGTCATAGATCTGCATTTGATGAATTCAAAGTTAGATATCTGGTCAAGATAACTCCGAGCTAAGTAAAGGTACCTGGAACTTGTAGTCACCTTCGGTCCAGTAGCCACCGGCGCTGGCGGAACGGGCAGTCTGCTGAGTGCTCACACTGCAGCCGGAGGGCTGAGGAGTGGCAACGATGGTAGGGTGAGCAGAGGGCGAAGCACTTGGGCTGGCGGGAGCAGCGGAAGGAGAAGGAGCAGCGGGCGATGCGCTCGGGCTGGCAGGAGCAGCCGAGGGCGAGGCAGCGCTACCGCAGTTGATGGCCGCGACGGTGATGGTGGCCTGCGAGGCGGACTGCCAGATGTAGCCGAACTGCTGGCTCTGACCAGCGGCAAGACCGCCAGCCTGGAGAAGATAGTCAGGCAGAGCATAGTGACCGTTGGCCAGCTGTTGTAGGCCCCAAAGCTGAGTGATAGCGGCGCCGGTGATGGAGAGCTCAACGGACTTGACGGCCTCAGAGCCGGCAGTGAGCACGCCGTTCCACTGGGACATGTTCTTCCCGTCCTGCGTCCAGGCTGATCCCAGCGTCTGCTTGATGCTTACGCTGCAATCTGTAAGTGTGCCAAGGTGAGAAAGGTCAAGAATCCTCTTCATCAGCTGTTAACTGTACCAGCGATCGCGAAGGCGAAGAGTGTAGCGAAGATAGCCAAGAAGATGAAGTTCTTCATGTTGCTTGTCGTTGGTTGTTGTTGAAAGTGATGATTAGGGGCCCACGCAGTCTCCCTTTTATACTTGGTGTAATTCTCTTCATCAATGTCAGATGGACAATCCTCATCCAACCTCACCCTGAAAACTGGCAGGGGATGGACAGAAATTGCAGAGCCATGGCAGTCGGTGCGCAGGGCTGCCTGTTGTTTCCGCGGCACATGCGAGACCATCACGTTGCTTCGAGCATGGTACGAGAGTGCGAAGGGGAGAAATAGTGGGATACTGGCCTGAAATTTCCGCCAAGTCTCACACGAGGCATGCTTGGCCTGCGTCCGCTACAGTCGAGCTTGTGTGCGGACGCCGTCGTTTTCGCTGCGGCAGGCCGAACAGGGCTATTGAGTATCCAACTCGCTATCGTGACACATCCTCGGTGGGAGGATGCGAAGGAGAGGTGGAAGGGTGGAAGGGTGGATCGGGAGAGGAGAAGAAGTGAATGTTGGATACGGCCACACTGCGCAGAAAGCACCGCTTCCCATCCGAACAGCGAAGTTAAGCTGCGCCAGGCGGCGTTAGTACTGGGGTGGGCGACCACCCGGGAATCCGCCGTGCTGTATCCTTTTCTCCCTCCTCCTTTTGCTCTTCAACCCACCTGTATCCTTTTGCTCTCTTCATTCACTCTCCCCTCTCTTTCGTGGTAACCGCTTCATGCTTGACCTCATTCATACCTTACATACTTGTTCGTTTACCAAGATTTCCTTTTTCTCTTCGTTTTCTCTTCGTTTTTCTTTTGGTTTCTTTTGGTTTTCGAGGGGACCAAACGACATGAGCACTGCAGTAGTGACGGACGATCCTCGTTTGGGAGACCATGTCGTGTCAGGCGACACTGGCAATATTGTGCTGGTAGGGTTCCCTGCTGATGAGGGCGTCAGACGCAATGGCGGTCGTGTCGGCGCTGCTGGTAGCCCTACTACCTTTTTGAGCCTTTTTCAAAATAAATAAATAAATAAATAAATAAATAAATAAATAAATAATGTTACACTTCACTTCTTGTGACTTTTATCCCTTTTTACTCAATTTAATTACTATTAAATTTGAGTTAATTATATTTTAACAATTGTTGGTGCATACACGTGTTATGTCTGTTGATAGGTGGACCAGAGGCTGCGCGCAAACACATCAAGAAGGTCGGACCTCTCGTGAATGCAGAGCTGGGAATCGACATTCGTAGCCTGAAGATTGTAGACGCTGGCAACATTAACGTCACGACGCTCGAAGAGGGCCATGGCTTGCTGACCGCCACCGTAGAGAAAGTCATCGCTCAAGGTGTGTGGCGGGACCCGAGCGCCATGGCCATGTCCTTCCATACTAACTGCGCCATCAATTGTGATCAGGAGGAATTCCATTCGTTATTGGTGGTGGCAATGATCAATCGTACCCGAACGCGCGAGGGCTTCTTTCGAATGTGCCCAGGTAAGTCCGGCCTGCCTTCCGGCTGAAGTTCATTAGCAATGACCCACGCCGCGCAGCGGGAGAATGGCTGCCATCAACATCGATGCCCATTTCGATGTAAGGCCACTCAAAGAGGATAAGGTGCACTCGGGATCTCCATTCCGGCTATTGTTGGAGGATGGTCCGTTAGTTCTCCTTTGCGCGGGCCTCGGGCCTCTTCCTGTGTAACCTGGCTAAGAGGATACTTTAGATCGATTCAAGGGCGAGAACTTTGTTGAATTTGCAAGCCAAGGTAACCAATGCAGCGCAGTACACGCCCAGTACATCCGTGATCACAGTGGAAAGATTGTTTGGTTGTCTGAAATTCGCAAGGTGCACTTTGACATACACATTCATGTTCACACTCATCTCACGTGGACACCGGGTCTGTGGTGCAGTCCGGTAAGACAGTAGGCGAGCTATTCAACTCAATTCTGGATGAGCTGAGTCAGCGATGCGAAGCAATCTTTGTCTCTTTTGATATCGACGCAATCAAGAGCAGCGACTGTCCCGTACGCTCCACATGTGTCAACGCCTTTGTTATGTTATCTTACCCCTTATGAATGCTCATACAGGGAGTGAGTGCTCCAGGCGCAGTTGGACTCACCTCAGAGGAAGCCCTTGATATCTGCCTAGTTTCCGGAAAACACCCTAAGGTGCTCGTCTGTTTCATCCACGTGATCCTCGCTACGTATTCAACCCTTGTTTGAATGCAGGTTCGGCTGGTTGATCTCTCGGAATACAACCCTGTTGTGGAGGAGTACAGGTGCGTTTCTATTCTGTTCTCGGCTCTACTGTCATGTTCCATGAAATTATTAACATCTTTGATGAATCATGCAGAACTGGCCGTCTGGTAGCAACGATGTTCTATTACTTTGCGCTGGGTGTGGCATCGCGCACGGCAAAAGCGTAAGTAAACACTGTGAACATTTGCAGAATCCATGCTATTATGGTTAGTATTCGGAGCCCTCACCATCCTGAGCCTGCTCTTCTACTTCCTGCTGCGGCTCCTGGGACTGCCCCTCCATTTCCTGCTGCTGAGCCCAGTAGGCTGCTGCTTCATCCTGCTCCTCCGCCGAGGGATTACTGGTGTCCCATCTCGGTACTGTACAGTCGGCACTGCACTTGCAAGTGAGATCCCTGCGCACAAAAGCAAGTGTATGTAAGTCTTGGAAGTACCTCATCTTAGTCAAGTTGGCCGAGTTGAAGGTGGTCCCCTCCGTCTTGTTGATACCCTGAACCCTCTTCAAGTCACCCACGGGTTTGGCTGATATGGTGATTGTTAAGTCGGCTAGCTTCTGTTAACCAAGCAGGAGAAGAGCATGTGCGTACCAGCGTTGGCCTTGGTGAGGAAGTCGTCGGCCACCGTGGTAGCCTTAATGCTGGGCAGGTGGGCCTTGCAGTAGGGCTTCTTTTCAAAGGTCTCCATCATACGCGGTGTGAGCTGGATAGCGCACACGGTACACTTGATGCAAGCCACATGATACTTGGACTGTATGGAAATGATACATAGCCCTCGTCAGTTCCTTCCCTTCAGGCTATAGCCCTCAGTCTCTAGTGCACGATAGAGTACCCCAAGAGCAAGAAGGGACCTTTCGCTGGGGAAGATCTCGTTATTGCAACCTGGACAGACGGGCATGCCGTCGTCGTCCATGTTCATAAAGGGATTGCCTCGCCTGGCCATCTTTCTCACTCACCTTCAAGCTTCAAGCTGAGCGACAGGTTACAACACAACCAAGGCCAGGTTGCCTCTTCAGCAACTTGCCAAACTTGGCTAATGGGAAACTTTTGAGGAAAATAAGTAAGAAAATCATTTTCGGCTGATAGGGCATCAGACATGAATGTAACCATTGCCCCAAAGGAAAACTGCCACGTTGGTAAGAATCAAGAAGATAAGGATGGCCCAGAGCCATCGTGCTGCGATGGATGATCCTGTACATGGTGAATAAGCATGGGATTAGGCGGCTATCGAAGAAGAAGGAAGCTTACCTCCGGTGAAATTAGGATCAACTCGTTCAATAGCGTTCCATCCATAGGCACCACCAAGGTACTCTTCTCGTACACGTAGCGCTTCCTTTTTCTGATAGCGTGTATAAGGCTTCTCTTCGCCTTTTAGCTCACTCCAATACTTCATCAGTGATAATATTTCCTTTGGCCCTGTAAATATAGGACCAATTGATGAGTTTCTTCATTCACACACCATCACAGCAAGGAATCCGATGCGTTATCGATCGAACCTTCTTCCGTTGCTGCTGCCAACATGTTGAGCGTGGTGAACAGAATCTGCCTATCTCATCACATCATCATCCTCCATCAGTATCAAGTACATACTCATAATTCCTCAGAGGAATCCAATACCGCGGTAGCTGTTTCCAGGGGATGTGAGCTGAGAGACGTATGTAGGCCGCAGCGAGAGCGTCCACGCAGGGCTGGTCCGTGAGGCGAGTGTGGCGGTGATTCGCGAGGTACTCCCACACGCGTCGGCGAAAGGCCTTCTCGGCCTCGGCACGCGCCGGAGCCGTCGCGGGAGTGTAGTGCGGGGAGTCCGGGTTCTCCGGACTCGAGTTCAGGACATGAGCCACGAACTCGACCAGTGCTTGCGTGTCTTTCCGCGACAGCTGCCGCTCTCCGTGCAGGAACTCTTCTGACACAAAGCGATCGACCACCTCTTGCACACTCGCTACGGCTGGTTTATGGTGGCCACCACCACCACCACTAGTGGTGCCTGCTGCGTCTTCTCCAGGCTGTGCGCTGGCATCGCCTTGTCGTCCTCTCCTGCTCATGATTTGGTTAAATTTAAAACAACTTTTGGATTTGCGAAATGACGAAATTGTTTGGGAATATTGGAATTTGAGGACGAACGCAAAATTATGGTACATTGCTGCAATTGGGGAGGGAAAGGCATGAAGATGACGTTGTAGTGTAGGAGCTTAACTTTCATGGCTTCGTTTGCGCGGTTCAGGACGTACCCGACCCGAACCGGTCTGCTTGCCCTTCGTTCGATCGTGCCACTTACGAAAGCGATCGTTAACGATCTTGGGGATGATTCGAGAACCCTCGGATGGCGCTGGTTCCTCGTCTTCGTCTTCTTGATCTTTCTCCTCTGGATCAGCCTCCTTTCCTTCCTTTAGTTTGCGTGTTGGAACGGCGTTCGATGAAATACGACCAACGTTGACGTTGAGCAACATCAGCAAATTCACCATGAACTTGATGTGGGCCTGAAGTGGAGGATACGGCAACGTGATCAACTTAAGGATTCACATCCCACAAACATCATTCGACTTACCTGGATATTTTTGACCAGTTCTTCCATAGATAAGAGGGGATTGTCAAGGAAGCACGGTGCGAACGCCTGACATGAAGAAACATGCAGTGAGAACCCAAGCTTATTGTACAATGAGTGGAGACTGTACGGTGGCGATTGATCGGATATCCATTCGAGTAGCATGTTGCACTTCCGGCGACAATATCTGTTGCTGAAGAAAGCGGACTACGTACTTGATCTGTACATGTGTGTTCAAGGTCAGTAAGCACCCTGCTTTAACGCCCGAAACAAGGAAGACGCACAATATGTCGGTTCAGATCTGGAATACACTTCTCGATGATCTCCACACACTCAGCTGGGCGGCCTGATACCTCTACACATCGATCACTAAAAATTCTTGTCTGTTAGCAGCCGAGCATACACGCTTCTTTTGAAGCAAAGGAACGATGTACTAGAGTTCTAGAGGTATGAGTGGTGGTGTGATGGACTTGAGCCATTCCTTGAGCAATGATGCAAGATCATGTGGACATGTTCCTAAGAGAAACCTTAGCGTTTCGGAATGCCAACATGAAACGAGCTGGGGTACCTTCTTCAAATTGATAGATGCCTGAATTGAGACGATCTCGAATGACATCCATAGTTGCTTTTCTACCAGGCACTCTGTGCAAAGTTGTAAATCAGAATTGAACTGAGGGAAGTCTCGTCAAAGTTCACTAACCTGAACAACCCTGTCATTTGTGTGCCACCAAACTCCAGTATTGCATTCGTCAACGCTGCATTCGAATGCAAAAGGTTAGCATGCGTTACAGTGTTTCAGAATGCCTGGTAGTTCGAAGTGTACCAGTGAGAACGACAGGGAGCTTAGCTTCTTCCTTCGAGAGCGTGAAGTGCACGGTTGTCGGAACGGAAGAAGAGGACATGCCGAACAAAGAGGAAGGAGGTGAACAGGACATGGGCGAGCCGGAAAGTGGAGATGTGAGCGAAGGTGAAGGTGAAGGTGAAGGCTGCGGGGAGGTTGGTGGTGAAGCAGAGGAGCTCTGTAGCCGCATCACTTCCTCAAGCGCCATTCCGAACACTGGGCCGCTCTTGACATGTACGAAGACCCGTTCCACCTCCTTTTCTTCCGAATGAGTACCGGAATAGGTCTCGTCGTCAGGCGTGCCGATTCTATCTTTATCGACCTTATCGCCGACCTTGCGCACGCGGGAACCATTGTTGCCACGGTTCAGCTCCCTATCTCGATCGTCTTCCATCTGGGCTTCTGCATCGAGCTTATGATCGAGCAGTTTACGTTCGGACTTACTCATCACGATCTGTGACTTGCCGCCACTCAGCTTTTCTTGGAGCAGTAGTGAAGGAAGCTTGGACGTTATCATCTTGAGATGCTTCTCTGAATTCGATCTGCCATTTCGATGGATGAGGAAGATCATAATGCCCGAACTAATGCATGAATGTACGTACCTGTAGAGGGCCCTTCTCCGTTCCTTCTCCGTTAATCGCTCTTGGACGCTGAAGGAAAACTGTGGATCAATCAAGGAACATGACCATTCTTTTGTGGTTGTTCTACCTTGTTGGCTTATTGGTCTCAGGAGCCTTTTTGCGGAATGCGAGCATCTCTCTGATCTCGCGGAGTTCCTGTTCTCGCTCCTCGCCCGTTGCAACGGCTGGAGCGCGTGGAGTCTTAGGCGTATTCTCTGCCTGTGGAGTGGCATTCTGCACTTTCCCGGCTTCCTCGGACGTGGTTTCTGATTGCTTCAGCTCCTTGGTCGAGTTGGTAGGCGTCATAGGTGTGTTTTTCAGGTCCTTCTTATCCTTCTTCTCTTTCTTCTCTTTCTTCTCTTTCTTTTCCTTCTTATCCTTCTTACGTGGAGTCTTTGTGTCATCAGCTTGGTCCCCGAAGAAATGAGTCAAGTCGGAAAACGATCGGCTCCTTCTCTGCTCGGATAGAATCGTTGTTAGACAACTTTCAGTGTAACTGATGTCACGTGCTTACCTGCTGCTTCGAGAGTCCTAAGTGAATGGCAATCTGCTTCTTGTGTTTCTTTCGCCGCTCGGCATCTAGTCGTAGCTGTTCGATTTGCTTCTTCTCTGCTTCGTTTTGTTGTTCTTGACTTGCAGCATCTCGTTCAGTTGCTTTCGGAGTTGTTCCGGCCGAGGCACTGTTGACGTGAGGGATGACTTGCGGGGAAGCGGGTTGGGATGCTACCCGATTCTCACGTCCAGAAGTGCGCAGGACTAGTTTATCAAGAATGCCTTCTTCGAGAGGTGATGAGGAGATGGAGGGTGAGCTTGAAGACTTTCCCTCCGATGATGGCGGACCTGAGATATTGCCTGATGAGGAGGAATCGTGAGAAGCAAGGAGAGACTTGAGCTTCTCGTTAGCCAGCGAGATGCCAGGGAAGGGCTCATCATCGTCCTCCGCGCCGCCTTTACTTTGAGTTCGCTTCGTCATTTTCCGCCGCTCTTTTAGTTCCTTTTCACGTTCCTTCTCTTCCCTCTTCCTTTCCTTCTCCTCCCGCTTCTGTCGCTCCTTCTGCTCACGCTCACGCTCCTCCCTTTCCCGCTTCTCTCTTTCTTTCTCCCGCTTGCGTTCGCGAACCATTTCACGTAACTGATCCGGAGTGAGAAACGACGTCTTGGAGAGATTCATCCGTGGAGACAGCAACGCTGCACTGTTGCTGGGGCCCCTTCCACCTGTGGGACTTCTCAGTCCTTCCTCTTTATCGCGCTCATCAACGTCACTGCCGCCTGAGTCGCTCGTTTCTGACTCACGTCGCTGTATCTGTCGCGGTGACAGCCGGATTGCAGGAATCTTGGACTTCTTCGCTTTCTGCTGTTTGCTCTCCTCACTCAGCGTCTCGCCTCCTTGCTCTTCATCGTTGTCATCGCCATCCTCCTCTCCCGTCTCATCTTGCGCACCTTCAGGCCACATACCAGGTCGATCAGCCCCTTCAAGCACGCTCCGGTAGACGATCGCTCCTTTCTTTTTCGAGTAAGTGTTGCGGAAGAACTGAACGTTCGATCCCTTAAACTTTTGCTCGAATTCTCTCTTCTCCTGCGCACTGATCGAGTAGAATCGAGGCGATGACTTGCTGGGATGACCTGATCGAGCCTCGCCCGCATCCATGGGATTTCCACGACGGGGCGAATGGTGGCTCTTATGCTGGTTGCCCTCTTCTACGGGATGCTCGCCGCTCCTCTGCAGATTCTGCCGCTGCTGATTGAGTTCAGCCTTCTGGTAACCATCGACCAACGTCGTCTGCGAGAATGAACGCAGCAGCTGTCTTTGGGCCTTCGCCTTGATTTTCTGCACGAAGTAGTACACCAAGAAATCATGGTCAGCACCACAAAAAGAAAGAAGACAAAAGAACGAAAACGAAAGCGAAAACGATAAAAGAATATTTTTAAAAAAATAACATAAAAGGAAAAAGAGCTAATGAAAGGCGGGAAAAAAAGAAAAACGGTAAAAGTACCCCAGCCTCATGAGTGGCGCCGGCGGTGGGGAGGTCGTAGACGTTGGGCGCCGTTCGCTCCTTTTTCGGCGGCAACTTGGGGGAGGCTGACGCTTGATCCGCCGTCGGCTTCGTGCCGGGCGTTCGAGGGATCAGCGGCTTGTCGCGTCCGGTAGAGCTGTCCGACCGCTTGCTTCGTTTCAAGAAGCGGGGCGAAAGCGGGAAGGACGACTTCGCGTCTGTCTTCGTCTTGTCCCCCACTTCGAACTTCTTGTTGGCCACCCACGGGTCATCGTCTGTAATCGAATCCCCGCGCAGCCGGGGAGAGGTAACTCCTTCGTCCCCGGCTTCCCCACTCGCCATCCTGTTCCTTATTCTTGTCTTGACCTTGTTCTCCTGCCTCCTCCTCTCCCTTTACTTCTTAAGCTCCCCTTGGTCCTCTCTTCGTTTTCGTTCTTCTCTGCGCTTTCGTTCTTTACGAGAACTTCCGCACCCTTTATTGCTGCCAATACTCGAATGTACAGACCGAAGCAACCGGGAGTCCATTCAGCAAGAGGCTCACACGACCGGTCGGAAAACAGGCAACCAGAAAAGTACCACAACTGCGGTCGATCTGCAGCAGTCTGGGCTCACCCACGACCACCATCAACGACAACCGAGGAATGGTTTGCTTGCTGCTACCATGCCTTGGCCCAAGCGTCACCAGCTCCACTCCCAACATCATGATCCTCTGTGTCCCATTAACGATTTGCATTCTTCAAATATTTATTTTAATTTATTCCTGATAAAAGCGAAAAAACGGAAACGTTTGAAGAGTTTGCAAAAGCTTTGGCAGGGCACAGGGATGAAGGAGCAGACGGCCAACGACCCTGACTCGTGGAAGTCCTTCTTCGGGCCGGGCATCGCCCTGCGCACACGAGGATTCCAGCTGGTCGTCGAAGACGTGTCCCACTGGAATGTTTTCATGGGCGTCCTAGCCACTCTCATCGGTCCGTGAACAAGGGTGACAAAAGATTTATTTTGAAGAAAAATAACTATCACGTATTATGGCTTTTCAATCTTGCTTATTATTTCATTTGAATTATTTAATAATAATAATAAGCAATAATAATAATAACAAGCAAATAATTTATTAAGTACGATTGAATAATAATAATAATAATAATAATAATAATAATAATAATAATAAGCAGCAATAATAATTATAATAAAAGTCTGACTGCTTACGCAGGTGTTACTTCCGTGGGAGTGTTGCTCGCAGTGATTCTCGACCACCAAGTGGGCCTGTACGTACTCTTCTTCTGCATGCGCCTACACTCACATGAATGCATTGCACATGATGGTAACGCACTGATGATCACACGCCCACGCAGGTACCTGTTTGCGCTGTGCGTGGGGTCACTCATGCCTGTTGTGGTGTTGCTGATGGCCAAGCGGAAGGTGATCATTGATCTCCTCCGCAAGAAGATCAAGCGCATTACCTATCGGTAACGCCACCGCCAGTGTCTGCGAATATGAGCTGTGCTGACTGTTGCACGTGCAGGCGTTTGTTCTGGCATGAATCAAAGGTCATCCCTGTGCTGGAAGCCGAGAGGGCGGAGAAGAAGATCATCATGAACCAGAGTGGCAAGCCCATGACCAAGGTGATTCTCGGTAAGATACCCAATCATTGGTTAATGCTACGCCGAGCCAAGACTGGTTTAAGAGCCGGCTTCTTTTCCAGTACTGCGTAGTGGTGAGGAATTTGATGTGACAATGTTTGCCGATATGATGAATGATACGTTCAAGGACACCATCATAGACAAGATCAATCATTACCTTCAAGTGGCTCGAAAGTACGTTTTGCTTCTATTCTTGTTGTGATTTGCGCTAACCCATTGCATTCCATTGGAACCAGGTCAACACACGATTTCCCAGATGAGGGAGACAGCGATGAAGAGTTTGAAGAAGATGTTGGGGACGTGGCAAGAGCTTCAGTAATTGAAAGCGATGATGGAGCTGGCGTACAAAGTAGAGACACACATGATGATGAGGAAGGTAACCTGGAGCGAAAAGGCAAGGAGCGTGTCATAGTTGACTACCTCACCGACGAACGAGAACCAACCGAATCCGGAGAAAACCCCACTGAGGAAGGTGAGAAGCAAGACGAGGGGACGCTCATCCTCGTATAGCCGCCACACTATTCCTTAAACATTTTTGTATTGCTTGTGCGCAACTGAGAGAAGATGTACCAGCCGCAGGACTGGCAGAGCTGTACAAACCGAAAGCACCAGTTATGGAAGCCATTGCTTGACTTGATTCTGAAACTCTTCCACCTATTTGTGAGTGTTTTTGTGGTTTGTGTCATTCCTCTGTATGAGATATTGGTGGTCATGCGTAACGTGCCTTGAGGTTTTCAGGGAGATGAGCTTGCCACTTCTCCTGTCCCTCCTTTAGGACGTGATCGAACAGAAGGACCTCCTTGTTGGTAAAATCTTCGAGTAGATTCTTCTTGTTTTCGTAAGGCACTGTCGGATCGTCTCCAGCCCACACGAAGAGCGAAGGAAGGGAAATCACGCCCTGTCGCAGTCTACGTAATTCATCGGCTTGCAGGGCAGGAGCAATCAAGACCTGAGATGTGTGATGAGACATGTATGAAGGAACGGGCGATGTGCTGGGCAGTACCATTCCACTCACATCGCCCTCCTTAAGATGGTCAGCAAGTTTCAGGACAATTCTGCCACCGTAAGATCTGCCCACAAGCACTGGTTTTGTTTCATGCACACAATATAGCAAGTTAGTAGGCCTGTATTGCTAGAACAACCCGTTTGGACTGATCCGCCGTACCCAGTTTCTGGTCATCCCTCTTTCTCTCGTTTATCAGCTTCGCCAGTGCCTTCACTTGAGTTTCAGCATCAATGGATTTCTGCAGTATTCAATCCGAAGAATCCAGTGGTGAGTTGCACTGCACGCAATCTGTGTACAGTGGAAGGAAACAGCAGTGGCCGCATACTGTGAGAGTTTCTTGCTGGCCTGGTATGGACGAGCCGTGGCCCAGCATGTCCACGGCAAACACCTTCCCTAACTTGGCAAAGAAGGGAATGTGCTGTCGCCAGTGCTCTGCGCTTTGGAACTCCCTGCTTGCGCCATGCACCTGATGACCACACATTGAAGTCAGTGAGGATATTAATTTTGGATTTTAAATTTATTAAAAAATTCTGGCATATTTTCCTAATAATGGAAAAAATATTATATTATTATAAAAGAAGTGAAGAGGTCAGTAGGTACGAGAAGGAAGAGGTAACGCGCAGAGGCACCGCCGGAAGAGATGAAGCTGAGGGCATGATGGTCGTCCACTTGGAACAGCTCACGTTCTACGCGCGTCATCTGTCGTGTGCGCTTGAGGATGAGCAGGCGGGCGGTGATGGCGGTGAAGAGCACGCAGAGGAAGATGAGGGCCCACCCCGCCCGCGTGATGCGCCCACACCCTAGCGACTTTCGTACGGTGCGCCACGTCGTGGTCACGGACGAGTGGGGGAGACGACGGTTCGCTGTGCCTACCCGCGCCGTCTTGAAGCAAAAGAGATAATAAAACGAAAGCTGTTTCGAAAAATCTCAAACGAAATCTTGAAATGAGAGCCACGTCAGCAAAATGTTTTCCTTGTCTTTTCCGCAAAATTGTAAGGAGAAAATAAAGAGGAAATTCGTTGCGGTCAGGATGGCTGCACCACCGCGGAGAGTGGCGCCGTGCATGGTGCTGGCCCTCTGCGGTCTTCCCGGGGCAGGCAAGACCACGCTTGCCCGACGGCTGGCGGAAAGTGTCGCGCTTGCTTCGGAAGAAGGAGAGAACGGACTCGAGGTGATGCACGTGAGCTTCGATCAGGTGTATGAGGACGCTGGGGAAGAGGGCAACGAGGCTCTGTTTGAAGTTGCCCGATGGCACGAAGCGCGGTATCAGGCTCTACGTAAGGTTTCGCAGGCCATCCAAGAGGCTCTTGGCGTGGGTGATGACGACGGTACGTATCACGGCGCCACATTCCTTAGTAACGCTTGGCATGTGACCACAGTTTTGTCGCTTTAGCTGGTGGTAGCAGACGTCCGCACATGCTCATCTTGTTGGATGACAACCTGTACTACCGGAGCATGCGGCATCAGTGCTATCAACTTGCCCGAAAGTGTGCGTATTCATCTTGGATAACGTTGCGCTCAATCGGATGTCATTCTCTCACTTCCCAGCTCTTGATTTAGTTGAAATTGGATGATGTCGTCAGTGATGCTCTTTCATTCATGAAGTTACACATGTTTGCAGTTATGGTACCGTATGGCCAGTTCTATGTAAAAGTACCCGTACACTTGGCGCTAGATAGAAACCAGCGGCGAGAAGGCGCTGCGTACGTCCTGCCCGAGGTACATCAACACTCACCAACACACACGCACAGGCACATGAAACAGTCGCTGATCGGTGGTGGATTGCTGAGCAGGTGATTGAGCGGATGGACGCACGCTTTGAGGAGCCAAAACCGAATGTTCACCAGTGGGAGCGCCATACGATCGTCCTGAACCAAGCAACTGATGAATCTGCCGACACACGTGAGCTGTGGCGCGGCATTAATGCCATGTGGGGTGATGACTGGGTACGGGAAGATGTGATGCGAGAGCGCGACCACGAACGGAGGAGCGAGGAGGACCGCGAAAAGTGCATGTCCAACTTCGTCCATCAATTGGACCAGAGGTTACGCAAGCAAGTGACAGCCATCCTTGCCAAAAAGGCACACCCGAAGCATGTGGGCAAGCTGGTGGCGGACACGAAGCGCGCATTCCTTGAAGAAGCTCGATGCCGGGAAGATGTGAAGAAGCTCCTCCTCAATGGAGCAGCAAATGATGAGCTACTCTCACGGCTGGAGGATGAGTTTATCGAGCGCTGCGCATCAGTTGTCCAACACTGCCACCAACCACCATAACGCGGGAGACTTTATTTTGGGGCAGGCTAACCGATTGTATCCATCCATCACAAAAGAAGATGACCAACACTTGTTCATCTCCTCATGTCACATGTAAATAGAAAGCCACCTGACTTATGCTCTCACTCTTCTCCTTTTCTCCAACTCCGACCCCGTTCAATGTGCAATGCAATGGGATAATTGGGGTTACGTACCTTAAAAACTCTTGCCTTGCTGACCTGATGATGAGCAATCACATCTTGTCCATGGCCCGTTCTTGCAGGAGTGGCTGCAGTCGGATCGCCAGGAGAGAGAACAGAAGAGAGAGGATCATCAGATGGCCACATCTATTTGCTTTTTCTTTTTGTTTGTTTTTTCTTTTTGTGGCTTTTGATATTTTTTCTAAGTTTTATGAAGAGTATTAGGTTGCGGTGGCCTTCAAGGCTCTTTTGATGCTCTGGATGAGCAGGTAACATGCCGCATGCTACTGACGATACAGGTAGAGAGATAGAGAAGAGATAGAGATAGGAAGCCGGCTGGCGTAGTCAAAAGCGGAAAATGAGGTAGCTAGGTAGTGAGTGTGTGACATTCACTCGCGCTTCCAGGATCGCTCTTCGTGCTCTTCGTCCGCATCGGCCTCTTCCGGAAGGCCAAGACCGAAATCGCTCTCGGAGAAGGAATCTGAGCCCTGATAGTCCTCAACCTCCTCGACCTGATGATGCAATCAGTAATTCGTAGTTCGAAATGGCATGAATGATTACACCATATGTACCTGATTGTCATTGCTCTCCGCGTTCTCGTGCGTTTCTTCGGTCTCTGGTGTTTGATTCGTCTCATGCCAGGTTACTTGAAGTACGTGGTCTTGTAGAGTCTTGCCCTTTTGAATAGCCTGTCGTGGGATCAGAAAGTGTAACTAATGTGACACAGGTCAGCGTGGTCATGCATACCATCTCAGCCATGTATCGCTCGGAGAACTGTATGAGGTAGTTATTTGTGTCGGGCTGTCGGGCAAGTGACACTACCGTGCCAAAGGCTTGGAAGTGCGTGCGCAGCAGGGATTCATCGCTCAATTCCTCAGGCACATTGTGAACACAGATAACTGTGGTACGATTGTCCAGCTTGAACGCACGGGAAGCGGCAGCAGCGAAGCCACGACCTAAACAAATTGTGAGATGAAATCATTCCTGATTGATTAATGAGTACACACCTCTACCTCGGGCACCACCTCGAACACCACGTCCTCGCGCCCACCACGGCGCAGCACGTGACCGGAGCCCTCGACCCCGTCCTCTCGGGGGACCACCTTGCAAAGCTGGTAGGCCGGATACTGTCGTCCAGTGAATGCTGTTAGCTTCGTAATATTGGCAAAAGCGAAAATGGTCTACCTTGAGCGGCAATCTGAGATGCAGGAATGCCTAACTTCTTGGCCTCTTCCTGCAGGCTAGCAAGCGTCTTCTGCAACGCTTCCACTCTTGCTTCCTGAGAGGATTCTTCGGCCTCAGGTGGCGCAGTGGTGGAAGTGGTGGGCGTGGTTGTTGTGGTGGTTGCCTCCACACTCTGGCTAGGCGCTGAGGTTGCAGACGGCTGCTCAGCTTCGGTCTTCTTCTCTTCGGAAGCGGAAGGCATTGGCTTTTCCACATCAGAGGCTGGCTTTTTTGCGACAGTTGCCGTAGCAGGTGCTGTTGGCGTGGGAGTAACAATCTTCTTGGTGACACCTTCGCGAGCTTTCTTCATGGATTCGGAAATCTTCGCGGTGAGAGCAGTTAGCTGTGCCTTGATTTCATCCTTTTCTTTGGAGTTAATGCCATGCATTTTTTCAAGCAGCGCAAGCAGTTTCTGCGGGTAACGGGATTAGTTACGCTGTATCTTGATTAGATAACCATTAACGTGTGTCATGTACCTTCTGCTGCTCCAGCTGCTTGCTGAGGAGTTCCTGTTGCTTTTTCTTCAAAAGATCAGCGTTCTTAGTTGGGGCTGGCACAACTGGTTGAGTTACAACTGGGGCTGGCCTAGGAGGGATCACAGCAGGCGGAGCAACGACAGGTGGCATAGCAGTGGGCTTAGGTGGTACGTGCGGCTGTTCCAGCAAAAAAGAAGCAGGTGAGTCAGGGAAAGAAAATAAAATCGGTCAAGTGGTAACCATACGAATCGAGGCTGTGATGTAGTGGGCTGGTTCCCTTCTTGCTGTTCGTCCCTTTGAAGATACACTTGAATAAACCGGTTGCCCATGACTGCTTCTGGTGAGCGCAATGCCAGCAGGGCCTCGGCGTGACTTGTGAACTGGACAAATGCTTGTTTGTTTGCCGGATCCAGCTGAAGGTGGCGAAATGGATGAGTGAAAATGCTAACGAGAGCATCGAAACATAGAAGCTGGTAGTACCTGAATGTTAACAATATTGCCAAACTTCTTAAAGTGTTCATTAAGCTTGTCAATAGTATTAAGTTCTGGTGGTATACGAGCAACGCAAATAGAGTCAGTTTGCGGCTTAGGTGGCCTGCCGCCTCTGTGGTCTCCCTCAAATCGTCCACGTTTGAACCGGCTATGCCCTCGTCCACCACCTGGTCGAGAAAGCGATGTTAACACTTAGCGCAACCCTAAACAGAGAAGGATGAGGCTACCCTGGTTATCATAACTACGATGCGCGCTACCCAGAGAAACAGCATCAGAGACAGGACCTCCCTCGTCCTCATACGGTCTCCTTTGATGCCCACCTCTTCCTGTCCACCCCCCGCGTCCACCGCGTCCACGACCTCCGAAACCATTATGCTGGACGGTGCCCGAGGTGGGTATTAGGCCTTCGCCGTAGGATCCAGCATGAGCGGAAGGAATAGGAGCACTCGGCAGAGGGAGAACCCCTGGGCCTGAGTAGAAAAGATTTAAGAATTGGAGACGAAAGACAGCAACGAGTTATGTAATTAGCTTACCTTGGTTAATGCCTGAGGGCAGTGAACCAGGCTGCATTGCGTGCACCGGCATAGCAGGCGTGCTAAGCAGTCCGCCACCTCGTCCGTTTCGTGGCAGAGGCGGAGCGCGTTGTGATGTACCGGATCCCTGCCAGACAGGGATAGGACCAGCTCTGCTGAGAAACGGATCTTCGGGATTGTATGCTCCTGCTTCGTCATTGTCATCTGTGAAAGGGAGAACGGTATTGAATAATCAGAAGACGTAAGCAGTTGTGAGGAAGGCCTATTAAGTTACCCCTGACTATCGACTGGAGGCTAGTGAGGCCAGCTTCATCAACAACCAACGGACGGCGATGTTCATACTCACAATTATCGCCCTTCACACAGACTCCCCGCTCTAATAGAACGTCATAATCAAGAATGAATGTTAGAACCACCACAGGAGGACATCAAAGGAGGGCGACGAACCTTCAAAATCGAAACAAATGCCGCGCTTCCTTCCCGTAAGCCGACCTTCACGACCTCGACTCCGACCTCCCCAGCTATCACGACTACCGTCCCCAGCGTACCTACCACCTGATGAGGGCGCCACAACGACTGACGAAGGCTGGCCTGAGCGATCATCTCCCCAACCGCGTGCAGGCATCTCGTCTCGGCCTCGGCTCGACGACAACGGGCGATCAATGTCAATTCGTTCCTCGCGTTGATCGTACCGCCTTGAGCGGTAGTCACGAGAATCACGGTAGCGATCGCGACCGCGTGCTGAGGATTCACGCTCCTCATCCGAATAGGATCGCTCATCCGCGTCACCGCCACGTCTTCGCTTACGGTCCCGGTCACGGTCTCGGTCTTCCCTGTCACCGCGCCGGTGATCCCGGTGGTCATAAGCTCCGTCTTCAGTGTCCCGATGATGCTGATCAGATGATGATGAAAGCGAAGGGCTCTGCGAGCGGTCCCTCTTCCTGCCTCTGTCATCCACAACCCGTCGTGAGTCCTCATGCTCCTCCAAGTAGTACTCCTCTCTCCGTTGTTGTTGGTCAACGGCGTTATGCTGCGGTGGGTGCTCCTTCTCGTGACCGTCGCCGCCCGACGTCATATCTAGCAGTACCGTGAACAGGCGCTCAATAAATGGCTTCGTCTCTGTTGTTCACGACCATCAAAGTGATTTTCATTTCATTAAAATCAATTCACAAGTGCAAAATTTGATGAGGGAGGCAGGCACAAACCATCTTTGAGAAAATCTTGAAGCTCAGTCGTGCAAAATTCGCGCACCTGCTCGGTGGTCATGTCGTCTCGCTTCAAAAGCGCCAAAATGTACATCGACAGCACCTTCGGATCGGCAGTACATCTAGCACCGACGGAAAATTATTTCAAAAAACATTTGCAGCAAATTATTTGTGTTGTCAAACAAAACAATTGGAGAAAAAAGCAGAAAAAAATACTGAGACTCAAAAAAAATCGAAAAGCTTGGAAACGTACATTGGTTCAATTTGGCCGATAAGATAATCCTGCAGCGAGGCCTCTTGCTCTGAAGTGAGGTTCATCCTCGCACCGATAATTGCACAATTATTGCCCAGAGATTTTGTCTTGTCTTTGTATCCTCTTCTTCGTGTTATATATATTTCTAGTGTGTGCACCTTTTACAGATCTCTCAGCCCCTCCTTTTTAAAAAAAGAAACACCGGCCACACAGATCCACTTCTTGCCGGGGCGACCGATGGAAATTGGCTGCTTTTCTCTTCTGCCGCACCTCTTCCCTTGCTTGTGCCGAGGATTTTTCGCGGCTTCGTAAAAAATGCAGAACATTTAATGTCGACAGCATTTCCTGTCGACTTTTTGGTTCTTGCCCAACACAACAATTGTGTTATTGTTGCTTATTGTTTGAAACCAAACAAAATTTTCCAAATATGATACAATTGCATTGTCGACACCAAAGAAGAACCATAGTGGGGAGATGAGCGACCAAGACCACTCGCCTGTGTTCCACAATGTGGACGAGATGTATCCCCTCGACGGCGCGGATATGGAGGAGGTAGGTTCGCGGTACGTGTCACTCACCCTTCTTGGTGTGCACGTTTTCAATTTTGTGTTTTATTGTTTTTTAATTCATCATTCAAATTGAGTGTTGAATCAAAAAAGCAAGTGTGTTTCGATCCTGAAATCGTTGCAAATCCAATCAAATTTTGTTTTGTAGGTATTCCCGCTTGACCAGCGAATTCAAGAGGATTTATGGTAGTGCTCCGGAATACTTTGCCCGTGCGCCTGGTCGAGTCAACCTTATCGGTAAGAAATTAAGAAATTTAGAAATTAAGAATGGAGCAAATCTGGGTTGTGAAGGTCATTCTCATCTCTGAGATCGACGCAGGCGAACATGTGGACTACAGCGGCTACGGGGTGCTGCCTATGGCCTTGGATCGGCAAGACACCATCATGGCTGTCCGTGTGGTCGAGGGCGGTGTGGACGAAGACCACATTCACCTGAATAACCTCTCTGACAGGTATGGATCACTTTGTCCAATAGAAGAGAAGCTGGAGGCATCGTAGAGGCAACACACCCACACATCACACTAAACTTTGCACACAGATTCCCGCAGCGCAATCTGACGGCATCATCATCGATCGATGTGGCTCACGACTGGTCGCGTTATGTACTTGCGGCCTATCGTGGTCTTGAACAAGCCCAGGAGCTCATTGGTATGCCTACCAAAACAGGGGCAGCCTAGTGTGCGTGTATGGTTCTCATATCTTTGATCAGGTGCCGACGGAAGATCCGCAGGTCAGGAGAAGAAACCTGCGCACACTGTTAACATCCTCACACACGGCACTGTTCCCATTGTAGGGTTAAATCTCTCCCTTATGAGTGGCCGTGGATTCACCGCTCATGAACTTCATCTTGATGGCAGGGATCTGGTCTGTCTTCGTCATCTGCACTTGTATGCGCTTCCACGCTGGCGTTGAGCCGGGCCAATGGTCAACATCTATCCAAAACTCAAATGGCCGATCTGGCCTGCAAGGCCGAGCGATTCATTGGAATGGAGTCTGGCGGGTATGGGTCCTTCTTTCCCCATTCTTCCGATCCACACAGATCATTGTTGATGGTTGTGCGCTTAGTATGGATCAGGCTATCTCCTTCTTGGGCGAGTCGGGCAAGGCCAAAAAGATCGACTTTGATCCACTTCGTGCGTCCGATGTGCTTATTCCTGGCGAGTATGTTATGTGCAGCGCTACATCTTTATGACCATCGTTGTCGGCTAACACTTCTGTTTGTTCTTGCAGTGTGTCATTCGTGATTGCCGCCAGTGGTGTTGAGGCCAATAAGTACGCAACGCTCAATTGTGGTTATAACATGAGAGTAGTTGAGTGTCGCCTTGCGGCATTGGTGTTGGGCAAGCAGCTCGGCATTGAAAATTGGACTCAGATAAGGTTCTCGACATCGCACATTGATCCTTTGGCCGATCTTCGTTGAGTCTCATTCCACTTATTATCATCCTTTTGCAGGCGACTCATCGATGTACAGAAGCTCTATCAACCGCAACCCTCACTTGAGGAACTGGCTGAGTTTGTCAAGCAGCATCTTCACGAGGAGCCCTACTCCCTAAAGGGTACGCGTACATGAGAATCAGCATCCCGCTGCCATATTGGTACTCAGCTTTCATTCTCTCATCTTAGAGTTGTCTGAGCTGACGGGTCTCGATGTCGATCAATTGAGGAAGGACTACCTCGGAAGGATTGTGATGGAAGACGAAAATCAGAAGACATTCCACCTGTACAAGCGATCACTACATGTCTACACCGGTACCTCCTTTGCTCAGACCATTCCAGCGCAGCACAAATGTTCTCCCACTCGGGACACCAATCATTCGTTCGGCACAAGAATAGCTTGCTGTCAAAAGCTATTCTTGTGTCCCCTAACTGAGCAAAGCTCCTTCCCCTAACTCCTACATTCATGAACAGAGTCCAAGAGGGTGGAAGACTTCAAGGAGATCTGTAAGACAAAGGCCAACTCCTCGCAAGAGGCTCATGCCCAGCTGGAGGTAAGAGGATCGTGCGACTCCTCTTGTCTGAACTCTTTCAATAACTTTGCAAACGACGACAGACTCTCGGCAGGCTCATGAATGAGTCGCACTTCAGTTGCAGAGATCTGTTCGCCTGCTCGTGCGACGAATTGGACCAACTCACATCGCTCTGCCGGTAACTTCCCATTCGACATCGCTCTATGGTAGTTGTTCCTCACCCCTTGGTGATACAGAGAGGCCGGTGCAGTTGGATCCCGTTTGACAGGCGCCGGCTGGGGCGGCTGGACCATCTCCCTAGTACCCACGCCACAAGTGGAAGCCTTTTGTGCCAAGGTACACTCGTGCTCTGTGCATGGGCCCCTTCCTCCATTCGGCCTACCTGCCAAGGGTATCTAACATACGGTTGGGGTTTGGGTTATCTGTAACAGGTCAAGGAGAGGTTCCCCGATCTGCTGGTTACAAAGCCGGGTACGGGCGCGGCCATCTACATTCCAGCAACAAACGCGCAATAACAAGCTCCATCTACATTCCAAACACGTGCGGCGTGGTGTGGTAACCAATGTCCCTTGGCACTGCATCTGAGCATCGATGACGAACCTTGCAAGCTGTAGGAGTACCCTTCTTTTGCCCGCGGGCTTCTTCATGTTCAGGCTCCTTGTCAGGTGAACTTGAAGCTTACGATGCCGTTTCTGACCCAACTGCTCGCGCCGGTGAATTTGTCTCCCAAAGGATCATTTCATCGGGTTAAAGGGGAAGAAGGGCACTGCCAGTGGGGACAAAGCAACACTTTCCCATTCTCGAATGTACATTAGATACCTGCGCGGCCAAGGTCAAGCGGATCGGCATCACTGTGAGACCTCGCCTACTCCGTGACTTTTCCCGAGAGTGGGCGCACGGGACACACGCTTGCATCTTTTAGAGTGACCCTAGTAGCGAGTACGCTTATAGCGTCCAATCCCATGTTCACATCATATGATTGTCGTTTGGTGCGGCATTCTATGGCAAAAACGCTGCAGGGGAAAGATCAAACTGCAGAGCCCTCGTTTTAAGTCCGATTGAGCGATTGGCCACACGGGAGGAATGCAGGCAATGTGCCACACCCTACCTCCGCGAAACCAGAGCGAAAAGAGTCAGCTTGCCGGCAGCATACTCCAGCCTTGTTGTATCTCACGTCTCGTTAAAACGCCACCGCCTACTATCTTCTTGTTTTCGTCATCATCTACCTCTAGGCGGCCGTCGGCGAACTGGCAGGTTCGGGGCCAGCACCGTTTCCCTTCGAGCCACCATAACCAAGGCTGTACTCATCACGAAACAGAACACCACTTCACCCTGGTCGCAGCCGTATCAGCTGTTCACTGCTCTCGTACTCACCTATACACGTCACACCTTGGCTATCACGCATCGGCCCAATGAATGTGGACGAGTACGACCAAGCTCATGAAGCAGACCATGGCCTACACAACCCGGAGGAGAGAGAGCGTGCAGAGGTCATACAGTGGTACAGGGCTCTGCAGCTCCTCGTTTACCCTTTTCAACTTTCCAACACTATGTCATGCGTGAATGTGTCACACCTATGTACGCACGCGCAGGCTCAAAGACAACTACGCCATTCGTGAAGATAGCTCCGTGAGCAAGCGCGAGGTCTACATGCACTACCTCCACATGTGCAGGCGCAAAGGTGCC
>CDEZ01018928.1:270-18837 GCA_000826365.1 Acanthamoeba royreba | reverse complement strand
CTCCCCACCACCCCACCTTCATGTCCACACTGTAGCCTGGTCTAGGTCTTTATATATTGGTGTCTTTTGCTCACTTGTGATGCATTCCTTCTTAGGTCCTATCTCATTTTTCTTACCCTTGCGACCAGGCGTGGCTTTCCCCATGTCGCATACCTTCATTGGAAAGCTGGTTCGTCGCGCCTTCGATGGCATCAAGAGCATCAGGAAGGGTCCCCGCGGCCATGCCAAGTACCTTACCCCTCCCTCTCCCTCCCCGGCGAGTTCCCCTGAGAGCATGGTGGCGCTTAACATCCGTGTTGCGTATCAATGCTTGACAGACAACACTATGCCAAGTTGGTTCGTCTGGTTCACAGAGACAACCCCGATGCGGTCCCTGCACCAAAGACAGGCACGACATCGGACCCACAACACCTGGCTCCTGTCTCGCCTGCGAACCAGGGCTGCCTCTCGTTCAGCTTCAAAGTGACGACACGCAAGAGGAGCGACAAGGGAAGCACTGCTGTAGCGTCGATCCCAACAAGGAAGAGTCGTCCTACACTGAGTTCACCAGCTCCCAAACTGCTATCCATTCCTTCTTCTTCATCTGCGGCATCTCCGACTCTCTCCCCGGTCCATTCCCCGCACCTCTCTCCACGGATCTGCACGGCCAGTCCTCCTTCCCTCCAGTCGCCCTGTGCGTCTCCTCAAGTCTCGATGCCGTCTTCCCCGTGGCTTCCCAGTACGGCCGACGCGTCGTCAGTGGAGAGCAACCTGTCGCTTCTATCCGTGCCGCGACCCGCTGCTCACACACATCATCTACCTCATCACCCTGCATGCTTGGACTTTCCGCAAGACTTCATCCTCCTGCTCCGAAGGCTGGAGCTGTTGCGCAAGGTGAGAGACCGCTGCCTAGAGGCCCAAGGCAGCGCCGAGCAGCCCACCAAGGATAGCTTTCTGCTGCGAGTTCTCCAGGATCCCTCATGGCACGATGCCTGGCAAGATGCAAGTTTCGCCGATTGGTGTGTCGAGAACCTTCTACTGTGAACGTTGCCGCCCGGTCGAGCCACCTTCTACAACCACCACTCTTCGACCTACATCCTCACCAACATCGTCATCATCATCCACCTCTTCACCCTCCTCAGACCAAGCGCTGGTCCGGCCACTAACACAAAATCCTCCGTTTCTTCTGCATCCCGAGCCCAAGTATCTGTATTTCTAGCGAAGAATGTACCAAATAGGCATGCAATGTAGAATATATTTATATACCCAGCACCCTAATAACATGTTACACATTTTTAGGATATCTTGGCCGAATATGGAACTCCCCTGTATGCGCAAACCTGACCGCACGTGTTCCTGACGCACGTGCGTTATGAGTGGAGATGAACGTAGCATATTTCGCTACAATGCAGGGAAAATTCATGGACATCTGCTAGAGAGTGGCCAATCATGTACATCATCATCCAGTTCGATATCGTTACCGGTTCTCGGCCACGTTGTTTATCCCTTTCCTCCTCGTTAACGAAGTACTAGCGTTCCTGGTGAACAACGTTGAGTTTGAACTAAGCTCCAGCCAATCTTGACATCTTCTTCTATTCTCATCAAAAAAATGATGATGGAAGAGAACCTTGCCGGTGGAGTCGGCGATGGCCAGGACCTTTACAGGAGCAGCAGCACACGAGGAAGCTGTGGCGCAGCCTTTGGAGCCCTGGCGGCGGCCGGGGTCGTGGAGGCCGCACGCGGGCCGCCGTCGAATGGCCTCGACGTCGGAGAAGAGAGAAGTGGACCTCTACCGGTTGGTGACCTACAGAAAAAGGACGAGTTCTTTACTGGCTCAGGTTCCGCGCTACACCTCATTCTTGAACGAAAACGCAAGCGCGCTGCGAGCGCGGCTTCACCACTCAGGCCAAGTCTTCGAGTGGTACGCAACTACACTTTTCCCATTTATTTATTTATTTATTTATTTATTTATTTTATTATTTTCTGATTTGTTGTATTGATATTGTTGACTGGCTACATCGCAGAGCAAGTCAAGTGGCAAGAATGAGGAACCTGCGACGAAGAAGGCAAAGACGGAAGTGGAGGAGGAATCGCGAAGCATGGGCGCTGATGACGGCAGTGATGGCGAAGACGGGCAACCAGAGGAAGGAGCCCGGTTGGACTCCTCTCATCGCTTGACTCCTCTCACACCCATACCAATCCGACAGCGGTTCATGACCGAACGCGATGCCACAGTGCTGCTCAACAGCAGCCTGGTCCTTCAGCAGTACCCTTATATGGCAGACATATCGTTCTTGGTAGGTGTTTCTGTTCTGTTGTGTGCAAACCCGAGTGAATGTCCTGATCTCTTTGTTTCGTGTAGGTGTCTGTTATCTGTGACAATACGGTGGACGATCAGCCTATCATCTATGTAAATGATAACTTCGAGGGGATGACACTGTTCCGGAAGGAAGAGATCCTTGGCCGTAACTGTCGATTCCTTCAAGGGAAGTGTACCAACCCTGATACAGTGAAGCAGATCTCAGGAACAATAAGGAAAGGCGTCGAGATGGAAGTGGAGATCCTTAACTATCGACGGAACTGCGTGCCTTTTTGGAACAAGTACTTCCTCCCTCTTGCAGCGAGTTAACGACGAATTCCAAGGACTAACGGTTATGGTGCATAGGTTTCTGTTACTTCCCATTCGCAACGCCGAACGGACCAGGATCATATACTGGTGCGCCATTCAGCAGGACATTACTATCTTAAAGGAGGTGGGATCAAATCCTAAAAATTGGACCCCACCTGAGGTAGCTCCCTCTTGAATCCCTGCCAGCCCTTTCCTCCGTGCAATTGACTTGCTTCCCTACGACATTCAAGGTCGGGATGTGGCTGGATCATGTGGACTTTGGGGACTACTCTCTTCACGCTGTACATAGTGACCTTACCGGCAGGCAACTTCTACATGAGCCGACAGATCGAATATGCGATATGCTCCACATGAAAAGTGAAGATGACAGAGAGATGCTCAAAGGTATGTAATTCCAGGCGTTGCTACTGGCACATCCTGCTAACCATAAATCATAGAGAAAGTCGAGTTTCTGCAGGCTCGACCGGAGCTCTCGTTCTCCTCTTCTTCTTCAGGGTCCATGCTATCTCTTCAATACCTACATAGTTTGAAAGGAGCTGGAAAGAAGGTCAGATTCGACAAGGCGACCTTCTTCCACTCGGAAAACAGGGACAAGATAACCATCAAGTGCGTTTTTCAAGGTATGTCACTGACTTGGTTCCAGTGTGAAGTCGTCAGAGAATTGACAGCTGCAGGTGCAGATGAGGTTCAACTGTTCAGCATAAGAAACGACGCCTCTATCAAGCGAGTTCAGAACAAACTAAAAGCACTCTTCCCTCAGCAATCCGATCTGGAGATACAGGTAACAAACCACGACGTTGACGTTGTGTCGCATCATGATCTTACAGTTTGATGCATCTGGCCAGGGAGTGAAAACGAGAGGAGAGGAAGTACTTCTGGAAACGGACGAAGATCTGAAAGACTTCATAAGGTCTCACCACTCTTTCACTAAATAGCTGGTCATCGTTAACCTGTATTTGCACTGCAGCTCCATCCTGGAAGGGACTCCCTGCCTACAACCCAAAGCGGTAATACTCGTGCGAGAGCGCGCGAAGGAAGACACCGAGCAGAAGGCAGTTGTGGAATAGAGGATCCTGTAACAAGCTCACAAGCCATAAATATCCACAGGCAGCTCGGCTACTCTGTCTCAATAGCAGCTGTATTTACGCACATTCAAACTTACAGGCAGGGCTCTACTCAGAGTTCACGGTGATCTTCTTGAATTTGTGCGAGGGCTTGTGCGATGTGTTCGTGGCGGGTGGCGGCGCGCATTCATCGTGACAGCGTTCACACAGGTCGTAGTTGTAGCACGACTTGCACTTGTAAACCACCGGCTTGATAGGGAATAGCGCACATACCGCACTGAGGAAAGAACCACTCCGGATGAGAACCATCTACATTGAAAGAAGAGATTGCCAGTACCATT
Source organism: Acanthamoeba royreba (assembly GCA_000826365.1). NCBI lineage: Eukaryota > Discosea > Longamoebia > Acanthamoebidae > Acanthamoeba > Acanthamoeba royreba. The sequence continues at coordinate 14,824 of CDEZ01018928.1, read as the reverse complement.
TGAACTGATCATAAATATTACTATCGATAATGATGTCCATGTTGTGTGTGGCTTTGTGGGTTCGAGGTTCTTTGCGCAGGAAAAAGCATTTTTGACCTTTAGCCCGCACACGAACTTTGGTGAGTCTCTAACATGGCTATGGGACACATGGTGGCATGTACAGAGAGAAAGGCCGTTGCACTTAAGACATACGAAGCGGTAACCAATGATGGGTTTGGTTTGGCAGCCCATACAGCGATATTCATGATGCACAGGCAGCCCACCCGCTAAATCGGGCATCTGAGCAGTGTGACTCAGCGAAACGGAAGCGTGGATGGCCTGCAGGGACGCGTACCTCAATAACTTCAAACTTGTGATCAAGTCGGTGAGTATCTTTGAGGTGCTTTGGAAGGATCTTCTTATCGTAGCAAACTGAGCAGTTGTAGGATTGAGTAAAAACGTTCAATATTTCAATGGGACGGCGTGATTCGTACTCTCACACATGTCGCAATCGTCACATTCGAGACAGTGGAAGCGCAGTCCCCAAAGGGGTTTTGTCTCACAGCCATCACCTGCGCGTGAGTTAGACCAAGCGCACTGAGAATTGAAGTTTGCTGATGGATAAAATCGTACAAGCAAAGTATTGATGAAACGCCATCTCGGACATGATGTTTTCGATTTCGAAGTACTGCTCCAGCGTGCCACCAGACTTTTGATAGCACGAGGCGCACAGATCTGAATCGGCAACTGTGCGCGACTTATATCTGGTCTTACCAGTGGGGATAGATCCACTGCACATATCACATCGAATCAAATCCCGATCCCAATCATAATACTGCAACAAACGAGCGATTAGCTTATGCAATGCTGGATCGTGTGAAGGGGACGATACTTCGCCGAGTTGGTTGCCCAGCGAGAGCCAACCAGGCCGCATGTTGTGATTACGAGCAAATATCTCCACCTTACGTCCTCCGGGCACCATCCGTTCGATGATGTGATACAGTTGATCAGGTTTTCGCGACTTCTCTCTGATTTCGGCAAATAGGACGTCGTTTGAGGTCTAAATGAACAACATTAATAGGTGTTCCTCTGTGCAAGCTAACGTGATTCCTACCTTGGATATGAATTCCAAGCTCTTACCCTTATTGTCGTATTTCACGCCCACAAGGCAAATTTCGGATGAGTGAAGGAAGTAATAACCCTGGGATATTGCTATGTTGCTGCCGGCGGTCTTTTTCACCCAGGTAATCTGCAGATTATGTATTAGCTAATCACCTCTTGGCGTACAAGCAGGATGGACGTACTCGATCAACATAGGTGTATCCCCATTTCTGAAGGCACTTGAATCCGAACTCGATCTGAGAGTTGATGACCCATAGGAAAATGAATCCCTTGTCCGAAAGGCAGCCAACATCGATGTCAATAATCTCGTCGTTGGACATGGTTCCGTAGCTCAGAACCCATTTGCCTACATCAAACAGACCAGTCGATTAGAGTACATAACCACAAACCTCCACTAAAACAATGGCATACTATTGTTAAACATCGTTTTTTCATTACTAATCAGCTGGTTGCCCTTGATTCGCCTGCATCCATGAATAAAATGAGTGTTTCCAATGACAGCGAACGAAAAAGTCAGTGCGTACCAGGGCGGGTCGATGAGGATAGCATCAAACTTGCCAAGGGAGGCTAGATTGTAATATCGTAAGTCACAATTGATGAACGTCCGCTCCGACCAGTTGTAGGGATCCTGCAAATAAAAGCATTAGGGGCAAAGTCGAGGAACAATTACTATTCCAGTATGTGGTACCTTCCAATATCCACCACTTACACTCTTGCCCTCCTTTGCCAGCGTTTTGTCGATGACGGCCTTCGTGGAATCAAGCTTCAGAGTGGCTACAGGCAATTCCTCTCTACGGATAGGAGCCAAAATGAGCAGCTAGGCAAACTAGAATACCCAATGGATACTTCTCGCGTACGGATAATTAAAGTCCTCAACTTCGAATCTCTTGCGCTTTTCGCCTTTAGCTTCGGCATCCGTTTGCATCACTTGTTCTTCAAGCGATATATCTTCAGTACTCTTTCTACCGCTTCTGAGCCTCCTGCCTACTCTCTCGTCATACGGTGCATCAGGAAATGAGCTCATTGCTTCCGCTTCATCAGGCATGGCTGCAAGAAGAAGGGAATGAGTTTTTCAACGGTAGCACTGCGACTTTCATGATGGCAGTACCTGAGCACGGGCAACCACCTTCCTGTTCTTTACGGTAGTGTTCTTCGCTTCCTAATTTACAGTCCAAAATCGAACAAAATTGACATCCCGCTTCAGGTCCATTTTTACAATCTCGTCGGTGGAGCTCGCCCAGCTTTTGCAGCTTCAGGGTTAATAGATCAGGGGTACTGATTTCCTCCTGTCCGATGAATGCCGGCTTCTCTTCCATTGGGAGACTCCTTCGCCCACCGCTTTTCCTTGTAGCTGTACTCTTTGACCCCGTGCTCTTTCGTGCACCTCCACTCTTTCCTTTCCGTTGGCCTGTTCCCTTTCCTTTAGCCTTACTCTTTGTCGTCTTTTTCCCTTTGCCTCCCGCTTTCTTCTTACTGTCCTCTACGTATTCGTCCTCACTCTCCTCTGGGCTTGATACGTTATCCTCTGCCAGTAACTCACTAAGACCTTCAGCGCAGGCCAAGTTACTATACTCTTGTGCAGCTTTCTCCTTTGCATCTTCGGTTTTCTTGCCCTCGTCTGGTCTTGGTGGCTGGTTTGAATCGGGTTCCGTTTTCACATTTACATTCCCGGTCTTGTCTGGTTCCTCTGGCGAAGACGTTTGTGCATTAGTAGATGTTTCGACACCTGTGTTCTCCTTTGTCTCGAACTTCTGCTGTTCCTCTTGAAGGAAATTGGACAGCTTGTCCCACTCCTGCCGCACCTAGGAAGGATTAGGCCGACGTGAGAGAAATTAAAGAACAGAAGGAAATATACCTCATCATCCTCGGGTTGAGGCCCAAGAGCAAGATCAGCATTGGTGGTAGTGTGCTCGGCCGACAGAGCCAGGTTGAAGAAGTCCTCGGCTTCTAGAATATTGTCATCATTGCCGGGCGCGTTGATGATGTCATTGATGGATACGGTGGATCCCACTTCTGGTGTTGGCGCAGGAGCATCCAGCAAAGTCGAGATCGACATCTTTTGCAGCGAGGGCTCAGGTGGAGGTGGAGGTGGAGCTTTAGAGCCCGGCGACTCAATGACATGCGCAGAAGGGCTCTGCGCATCCCCGGAGAGCGATGGCGGGCTCAGCACCACGTGCGCTGATCCGCCTTCAGGCCCACTCTGTGCGGGCATGGCATGGCGCATTCTCTTGCGGTCATACAGCAGGACAGGTTCCAGTGCGGCCGGCGTTACAGCGTCATCTCCTTCCCGTATCTGCCCGTTCTCGCCACCCAACATGGCCCTTGTAGGATAGCTGGTGTGCTCTGCACATAAAGAGTGAGCACAGATGAGCACAAAACAAAGCCTAAGTTCTTGCGTTTCCTTTTTAGGGTTTAATAGCTATTTCTGAGCTGATGTTGCATAGAAATTCAAAATATGTTCTTTAAATACTAAAAAGGAGAATAACAAGCTTTGATTAATCTGGTGAGGAGATCCAATAGTTATTCATCCCCATATATTTGTTTCAAAAAAGGAAAAAGAGAATAAAACATTAAATCAATCATTGATGGAAATTTAAAAATACGAAAAAATAAAAATATGGGGTTCGTCTCTACGTACGGATGATGTCAAAGACGTTCTCGGGTGCCCACTCGGTGGGTACCTGCACCCTCCGCTTCTTGCGATCGGGCACGCTGCTCTTGGCCTTGGGCTTATAGGTCTTCTTCTTTGTCTTCGTACCTGGTACGCCAGTACCACCACCTCCGGTGCCGGCACCACCCTCTACAGGGTTGGGCAGCTCCTCGGCCAACGTACCCGCCGGCGCGGCAGCCCGCCGCGGCCGGGAGGACCGCGAAGCCTCTTGGTGTGGCTGCAGACTGCCATCGTATTCTTCGCCTTCGCCATCTTCGACGGCACCTTCGGGGATGGCTTCGGCTCCGAGGATCGGAGGAGACGTGCCCTCTGCCGAGGTCGAAGAAGTTGTCGTAGAGGGGACGGCCACGTCGTCTGCCACCGCCGATGTTGGCGGCAGCCGCTGGCCGGCCGCTGCCTCATCGAGGCCCGGGTGGTCCATCTCTAAAGTTGGATTTTTTCCTTAAGAATTCAATTTCGATTTCCAATCAACCGGAGAAAGATGCGTACTTAGGTACAAGATGGAAGATGTGAGATGGATGCTTTTGCCCCGGCCGTGTTGTAGATTTAAATGGAGGACTGGTAAATCTGGTGTTTCGCGGCGGACGTTCTTGTTTTTCCCAGCCCAGCCAGGAACTGTCAAGCACCAGTGGCCGCTGTCAGGGAGACGGTCTTGGACAGGTCCTGTTCCCAAGCAGTGACAGGAATGCGAAGACTTGGGGAGGAATGTCTAAATCATCAATGTTTGCGAAACGTTTTCAAAAATTTTGAAATCAACACGTGTTTAGAATGCTTTGGTGGATTGGCCGAGAATTCCCGGCATAACACGGTTGGTACCTGCCACTTGTGGTGCGCAAACAAGACGGACAATGCGTCATCAGTGTAGTGCTAGTGGTTTTGGAGGCAAATGGAGGGAAAACGGCACCAGATGGGTAGTGTGATAGGTCTGGTGTGTGGGGACTGCAACTCGTTACCTCCTATTGAGACAAGAAAGAGAAGAGGATAGCACGTACACACTAACAGAGTATCAACAGTTTGAAGAGCGTGAGCCAAGTATCAAGCACGAGGAGTAGGCAATGGACAAGCACAACTCCTTGCGCGCTGCGGTCAAGACCAAGGAAGAGGCCGAAAGACAGGTCGAAGAAAAAGGTGAGGAGGAACTGGACCTCATCAGCGACCCCATAGCCCTGGCCAACACAGGTATTGTCCTTATGACATCGAAGAATGAAGGTTAGTTCCTCCTTCTTAGCAAAGTATCTCTTTGGCCACTTATACCTGTTATGTCCCTTACCTTCGTTCTCTTCCGCAGGTAAAGTGGTGTTCAGCCTGAGGGAACTGCCTCTTCATAGCGAATGGCGCACAGCAACTGGCCATTCTATCAGTCGCATATCAAGACGAGACGTACTTGTGTGTGATAATCGTAAGTTTGCTCCTCTGCGAACGGAAGCGCGATGCGTTCATTTATGCTTATCCTGCTGCCTCTTTGTGCAGGAGGTCGTCCACATACGATTGATGTGCCATCCGAGCCGCTGGTCACAGTGCTCTACCTGCCTGATATCATCCTGCAGACCATATGGCTTCAGTTAGCACCGCGAGACTACACTACCACTATTCCACGTACACTCCCAAGTCCCATGGTTCCATGCTTGACGTGCATACTGACCATCCTGTGGTTGTAGAGAATATTGCGAACTGCAGGCTTGTGTGCAGGCACTGGGCGAGAATGATAGGCAGGATGGTTACCTATGATCGAACCAAAGGGATAAAGTTCGTCATTCCCTGGGACCCTCTCCGAGATGAACTGACTCGACGAAAGCGGATGCAACTAGAGTTCGATAGCTCTGACGAAGAGGACGAGGAAGACGAGGAAGATGACTGGGATGAAGAGTATAATGGAGTTGATAGTGCCAGCATGTGCCCAATCAGCATACTTGTTCGATTGTCGTCACACAAGTCGAAGGAACCTTTGAAGGGAATACTCAAGCGTGAGGGTACGAAGAGCAATGGTCGATCGGCGAAGCGGGTGCGATTTCTAGACCTGCCAGGCGAAGAGGACGATGAAAGAGGCGAGAAAGAGAAGGAGCGACGAGCGAGAGAAAGTGTGCGGAGGAAATTGGCTGAGGGAAGTGACCTGTCGAAGCGATTCTTGATGTCCTTCTTTGGGTGGAGCAAGCGCCCTTCTCACGATGACCGACATAATGACAGAGATGAGAATGAGAAGAGGCAGCATTCGATCGAGGATGAATACGCACCTGATCCGCGAACGGAGGATTGGTACCGTGAGCATATATTTGAGAATCAGACCCGCAATCTCACAAGGCTGAAGGAGCTCGAAATGCGACTCGAAGAGATGATTCGAAGCAAGTCCGGAGCGCCGATGCCGCCGGTAAACCAACCGTCAATGGAAGACCTAGCGCAGGATCAAGACCGCATGGAATTGAATCAGCATAGTTACGAGGTACCCATTACGGAGAGTCTCGGCAGTGAGCAAACACACATCCGGATACAGTCGCCGCCAGGCCCCGTAAAAGCGCCATCCGAGGGTTGGGAGGACAGCCCTGTCTACGCGCCGCCCGATATAGGCGGAGAGGGCGTAGATCATCACTCAACCGAAAGCAGGGCTCAGAAGCGACGCAGGCGAGACTCGTTTACCGGGCTTCTTTCGTCTGTGTCTGTGGCTCGTAAGCGTCTTCTTGCACGCTGATGGGGGATGTAACGAAGATCAACCCTGTGCACCCTATGCCTTGATGATCATGAACAAATGGTGTATATTCGCACGCAGTAATCACTGTACAGACCATGGAAGGGGCGTGAGCACTCACTCACCCTTTCTTACTAACCTGCCACGACAATGCAGTTAGTGGTTGGCTGAAATGAGAGGGTCAGCTATGGAATAACGTGGATAAGGCATGGATACATAAAATGTATGTAGAAGCGGAATCAGTCATCGAGGCGGCGCGAGTGTGGGGATGGGTACGTGGTAGGAAGCAATGATTTGGTTCTTCCGCTTCGAGAGGACCAATAGAACAGTGCGACTCCACCCACGATGATTACCATTAGGAACAAGAAATTGAATGACGTTCTGATTGAAAGAATATCAAAAAGAAGTTGCGACAGAGAAGAAACAAGAATTGTGAGTACCTGGTCAAAGCGAAGATGCTGAAGCCCTGCATGGCCTCGTAATGAAGAGCTGACCTGGCACTAGCTTCATTACAAAAATTGTTGAGCTCTTTGTCGCTAGTGAGAAGGCCTAATGATAGAATTAGTAGTGGAGTGATGTTCCATGCTATTGCCTGCGCACCAGTGTAACGGTAGAAATAAATATGATCCTCTTCGTCTATGCCAGGCTCAGCAGCCCAGTCCGTTGATATTTCCACCTCTGCGATGAATAAACTAAGCACACGCCATCATTGATGGCAAGCTTCAATCCCGGGAATTACCGTTCATATTGATCGAACTAAACAGATACAAAGCCGGGAGTGACGCGATGCCAAATCGAGTCCTCCAGGCCGGCACGAACTCGCTGGCCCGTACATATCCGAAAAGTAGAGAGTCCTTCCATCTGGGAAGTCACTATTAGTATTGCAAGGACCTCGTACAACCCAAACGCAAAGCCTACGTTTTGGCAAGAGCAGATATAATAGCAGGAGGCTGATCATTGTCGGAAGAATCGGGATCAACAAAGTAGACTGCACGCGGTAAGGCTGCAGTATCCTCTTTCTTGCTGATGAAGCTGGAAAATGTGGCAGCGGTCAGAGCGGTGTACGAGTGGTTGATGTGTGCCAGCACGAATTGAACCACACCGCGCTCGTCTCGCTTTCCTGGTGGAGCAATGATCATTCAACACTCAGCAATATGCCGTTTTTTTTTGTGCACTGAAAGCTGGTCCTACCATCAAAGCGTATCGGCGAATCCTTGTTTTCTCCAAAGAGCATGATGGTGGGCACGCCAACAATGTTGTACTTTGGTGCCACCTGTTTGTTCTTCGTTACGTCCACCTGCATCACGATCAAACCTGCTTATCAGCTGAATTCTGGGGGTACAATGCGCATTCCATTCACTTTGCACATGCCCAGAAGGACACGACCAGCGCACCTGACCCGTGGGGAGGAACGACTTGAGCTCGTTTGCCGCTTTGACCAACTGGGGACCGAAGGTGACGCAGTGGCCGCAGTAGGGCGAATAGAACTCCACTAGAATGGGTCCTTCTCGTCGCAATACCAACTTTTTTTCAAATTAGTAAATATTTTTGAGGTACAATACTCACGCTCCTAAGAAATTATTTTAAAAGAGAAATAATAAATAAAATAAAATAAAATAAAAATATAGTTTGGATTTGGTTCAATCGGGAAAATAATTAATGTTAAGTTTGGAAAGAGATAGTAACCTGTTCGAAATTGTCATCAGTCAGCTGTAGCAGCTCATCAGAATGAGCAGAGTCGGCCGCTGAGGGCACTGTGGTGGCCAACAAGGTGCACACCCACAGCGCCACCCACAGAGTCGTCCGCAACATCACACAGGAGAATAAAAGACTAACACTGTTTCGGGAATGATTTTGTTTTACTAAAATCGTTTTGAAAACGACCGTAAGTATACTCGCTGCCGGTCCATTCAGAGACTGCAAGGCAAGATCAAACGTAGGCAAGCAAGTAGAGAACTTCCTGTAAATGGCCGATTATGACATCCCACGGTGAGCTATAGTGTGTCAGCGCAGTTATTAAGAGATACTCTTACCGTGGGCACGGGTTTGCCTTGAGAGAAGTACTGCTCCTCGATAGTCTGCGCGAGCTTATCGAAGAACTTGCGCTTCGTTTCCTCGTCCATGGTGGTTAGTTGTTTGAATAGCTGCGATTACGGAGAGCAGTGAGCGAGGAGGGAGTTGTAGTTTAGTGAGAATGCATGAAACATACCATCGGGCTAGCTTTATACTTTTCAACCACTTCGGCCGTGTTGGATGCCTCGGAGGGTGCAATCTGATTGTTGGCCACAACGCACCAGTGAATTCATCAAAACACTGTAGGATGTAAGGTGAAACGGTGAAACGTACGCTGTACCAAGCCAACACTCGTGAGAAGCCAGCGTCGAGGGCCATCTTCTTCACCTTTTCGATGTCAACTCCCAAGTGAAAGTTGGTCCGTACGGCCGGTTCTTGAGCTGGTTTTGAAATGATATTGGCACCCTTGTTACCAAACTCAATAGGACTTGGGGTCGGTACCGATGCCCACTTCCTTTTGGACGGTCTGCAACAGTGTGTAGTAGGCCGAGTTCTCAGGGCGACCCCACACGGAGAAGCCAGCCACACCACCTGAACGTAGCACCCGGCGTGCCTCGCGCAACATGCGATCGGGATCCGTCACGAGATGGCTGTACGCTCTATATGGTAAGACTAAAACAGCCTCGAGCACTCAAGTGTAGCAGTCAAGATATCACGCACAGCACATAGTTAGCTGCGTAGCGATCGAAGGAGGCATCCGGCAGCGGTAGCTCCTCGGCGCTTCCCTCGCGAAACTCCACGTTGCTTCCCGCCACCCTCTTGCGCGCTGCAGCACCATCACAGGAAATAATTAGCAAAATACAATTGAAAATTGGTTCAGTGTAAAATAATAAAGATATCCAGGGTAAAATATTAACTATAAACCATTAATACCTATCTCGAGGAAGGCCGGGGTGAGGTCAAAAGAGACCACATGCACGTCAGGACGCGCTAGGCCCAGGAGCAGCTGCGTGCCACCGCCGGCACCGCAGCCCACTTCGACAACGTCGCGTACATCGTCCTTGTAGAGCTGCAGTTGCGTGAGGAGCTGGAACGCCACCGCGTCGGTCTGTCGCGTAAAGTAGCTCGCGAAACCGGGCGCGAACGCGGTCCACTGGTCCTTGAGTTGTTCAGTCGTAGGCGCTGGCTTGTCCATCGTCTTTCCACTCCTCTGGCTGAAAACGCAATGTTGGATTAAATAGTACCCGTTTTTCAACTTAATTCCCCAAAAGGAAATAAGATAAAAGAAACGCTATTTGTCAGATCGCAGCCAATACAGAAATGACCAGCACAACACGAACAACTCCTGATGGTCGACTTGTAAGTGAGCGAGCTGTACAGCTACAGTCAACTTGATGGGGGAGATGCAGGGCTGGTGGATTGAGATGATGGCCGGTAACAACATGCATCTTGCTTAGGTGAACGGAGAGATCACTCGACAACCGATATTACTGTGGGGATTATCAGACAAGAACAAGTCAAGGCAGAATGAACAGGGAAGGGCACATACGAGAGTGGGCATGTTCTTTCTCTTCTTCTCTACTTTCGATGCCAGCATTTCGATATCACTTACGTACTCCTCCAATCCAGTCGGTTCTTTCGCTCGTCTGTGTGATCACCATCAGCGCTGTCAATCTACACACTCGCGAAGGTCAAGACGACATACCCTGATGAGAAAATTTTGCCTAATGAGGGGAAACCAAAGCCCGTAGCAGCTGGTGGAGCGTTGCCCGCAGACCCAGCACTGGAGCGCGTGCTGCTTCCGCTGCTGCCGCTGCCGTTCCTTTCCAAATCGCCACTGCTGCCATTGCTTCCATGTTTAGCTCGCATACGTCGACTATCAACGTTCATCTCTTCGTCCAGGTCTTTTTCTTCGTTCTCGAGCAACTGGATACGCGCACATGGTTAGTCAGGAAATATTGCCAATCAGTCCGCAATGTACCTTGTTACCGCTTCCATCCCTGCGTCGGTGGCCACTTAGCGCCGTTGGCATATAGTTTTGTTCAGAGGCAGCTTGCTTGGCCATGCGCTCCCGCTTGTGACGCTCTAGGAAATGAGAGAAGAGTCAAATGAAAAAAAATCCTAGTCTGATATTTTGTATCCTTCAGTACCTCGTCGGAGGATCTCCGCGCCCTCCTCGACTTGATCGTCTTTTATGCTCTCGGAGAACTGGAAACGCTTGATGCGAAGCAAAGAGGCAATACGAGAGTACAGGTTGAAAAGCGTAGCCAGAACCTAACACGCGAGACATACTGGTTAGCCTTGCGACCGCAACGTGGTGGTGAAGCTAGGCTAGACCTACCACAACAGCAAGCAAAACAGGCACATAGGTATTGAAGCTGCCACCGAGAATAGGCACCACGGCCATGTTGCCCATTAACTAGAATTGATAATGTAAGAATCAGCATCTAATCAACAAAACTAACAGTCGGTACAGCGCACTTTGTAAAACGCAGTATCGGGATTGTGTATCATCGAAAGGTAATTATGGGCCAGAGGGGGTATCAAACGACCAAGATACCTGTGGCCAGCAACGTTAGTCAAGTAGAAAATGAATAGCTGAGTAGTAGGCATGTATGTACAAGGCACAGAACATGAGGGACGAGGCGTCCGTTTGTTGGTGTGGAATAAGGTGATAAAAGTTGAACAGTCGGAGACGGAACAGTGACCAGTAGACACAGACGGCCATGTACGTGATGGACAGGAAAATAAATAACTGCAGTTATCAGTAATTATTAGTTTTGTGCTACTAAGGACGATCACATCAAGTGACTAGTACCTGGCACGCAAATGGAGCTAAGCCATTCGCATGAATGAGAATCGACCATATTGACAGATCAATACCAGACGGCTTATCAGCAACATCACTGATATCGAGCTTAGGGTGATCTTCACTTCAGAAGTTAGGAGTCAGGTTGGTTACCTGTTGGGATCAGGATCGTGTTGCGAGAAGAATGTTACTTCCGACCAGAGGATGGTGGCTGCCATAAGCACGCATACGAAGGCCGCGAGACGCAGTGCGAATGACTCAAGCCAGACACGCCACAGCCACGCTAAATCGAAGAATAAGCCCTCTCACCCGTGACTCTCAAGCCAGAGAACGTACACAAGAAAGCAATAAACTTCGCTCCACGCCCGGTGTAAGGCGTCTTAAAGGTCCACTCTATTGTGCTGAATACAGGCATAAGTGTGTGCTTGTTAGCAGATGAGAAAGGCGCAACATACTATGTGCCACGCTGTTGTTGAGCTCGCAGAATATCTTCAGTTCGGAAGGCGCTGTTGAGGAGTTCCTTGTACAGGCTAGACCATGCTGTTAGTGTTTACTCCATACCCAAATACGAAGAGGCTCAGTACCATTGATTGCGTCTGGCAACATGGACGGCCCATTTCACTTCGGAACTCAGCTTTACAAGATTACTGTATGTCAGCTCCATGTCGCTTTCCCCGTGATAAATGTCAAAGTACTCCTTAGGGCACTATAGGCAATCCATAGAGATCCATCAAACCTACTACAAGCGGGATCGGTCTAGCAACAAGTTGTTACCTTTTCAATGATTGACATTACGTAGGGATGCCATGGGTCACCTTCAGGTGTCTCCTCCTCAAACTTTTTAACAGTCTGATAATAGAAAGGATAATGGGTTCTCGCGGTCGAGAAGAGTAGTTCTTTGGAGTTAAAAGGTACCTTGAGGATCTTCTCCAGCTTCTCTTGCGAATTCAGCAGATCATCATGGAGCTCAACTGCCTTGAATTGGTAGTATCGTAACATCTGGCTCCGACTCGCCTGTGCGTATTGGGTAAAAGTCCATTTGAGCAAGAGTAAAAATGCCATCGACGAGCTTGGTTAGACAAGTGCTACCTTATACCAGATTTTGCGTGGGATCTCTACAAGACCATAACCCAAGAAAAGAATGACTAGAAGCAAACCCCATGCATTGGCAGCGGCAATACCGATACCCATCATACCGTATCTGCAGGAGTTGACATTAGCATGCTGGTTTGCACACTGATCGTTTTCAAGGTGACCTGCGTACCCATCAAGCTGACTCCTTGCGGCAATTATAATAAGAAGGACGAGAAGGATGGCACCCGCAATGCCATAGAACAAAAGATTCTCAACGATGGCTGTCTTGAGCTTTTCAAGAACGCTGAATCCTCCGGCTAACGCGTACGACTGCAAAATCGGATACACCGTCCTGTAGGACATTAAGTTGTTTCAGTTAGATAACACTGCGTCACGTCTTCCTCCCTTGTGCCTGACTCACACAGCAAACGTACCAGCACATGCAGTAGGTGACCCAGTACACGACTCGCCATATGATAAGAAGAGTATCGCCGTCGAGATAGGTGAACGGCTGTGAGCAGTCCTTTGTCGAAGAGTTGGACTCTTCGCACGCATCGAACATGCTCTGCCCCGCGGTTATTCCATTTGTAATCGTTAATATAAAATAAAACATGGAAACATTTGAAACCTTGCAATATTTGTGTTAAATCATATTTGAAAAAAATTGTAAGCCGGGAAAAAGCCAAATAAATTGGTCGCTTGATAAGGAAAATAAAAAATAATAAAAATACAAAAATTGTAAAAAACGAGAAAAAAAAGCAAGGAGGTACCGATGAGACATCGATGGGAATCAGGAACACGATGGAGAAGGAAAGAAAAAAGCCGGTGAGAGCGGTGACAGGAACCCATAGGGGGTGAGAGACGAGAGAGGCGTAGTAGTTGTAGACGAGGAGGGTGAGGATGGCGATCAGCAGCGCCACGATAACGAACGGTAACCACATGGTGATGCCGCCTCTCTGATTACGGGTGACCCGGGCGACCGATTCGAAATCAAGGAAAGAGGAAGAGATAATGAATTAATCAAGTCTCCTTGATTGATCGCACGCCCCCTCCCCTTCTCTCTCTCTACGGTATTTTAATGTGCTTTTTAATTTCCTCCCGCAGATTAGATCGGTGCGTTTTCGCAGGCCCAGCTGCAGAAAAAACGGCCGTAACGAAGAATTCCGGGTCGGGCGGGAAATCTAGGAGTTATTTCGGTCGAACGAAAAGTCAAAGGTTGGAATCTCAACAATGAAGCGCCACGTAGCAGGCGAGTTTGAAATTTTTAAGCGCGTAAAGAAAAATGTGAAGTAGCACCAAATGTGGTTATCGTTCTTGCCTCTCGTCATCTGTGAGGCGCTCATGTCGAAGGATCACCTCCTTGTCAAAGTGGAACCTATAGCCAACAGTGTGGCCCCTCAATATCTCGGGAATCCTAGTCCGAAGTAGTCAATAATCTGTACCGAAGAGGGAGGAATTCATGAACAGTAAATGTAGCGTACCATATTTTGTCGTCCTATCGCATCAGTGCCCATTGGAAAACTGGTCAGTCATCAGCTGGCATGCTAGCAAATGCAAAAACAGCGTACCGCCCACATGTCACCATAGGGTATGTCTTCTATTCTCCACCAGCGAGGTAACATTTCTGACAATGGCAGGTGTGTCACTACATTCACTCATTATCTTTGGTGGATCACACGCACCCTCAGTCTCCTGTATCTCATTCTTGAACTCTGCGGCCACATAAACATGACACCTACAGGGCAACGATCAAGAAAAAGCACCGATCCACCAAGCTTACTCCAAAACGCTACCTGTTGTTCCAATCGGGGTTTCCGTGATAGATGAACTCGATGACTCCCCGCCACTGCAGATGGTCCGGCTGCAGCATCAACCCCGACTCCTCCAGACACTCACGCGCTGCTGCCTCACGTATGCTCTCTCCGCTTTCCACCTTGCCTCCCGGTCCTGCAGCACTCGTTCAGGGTTAAGACACCCCAGCTGCCGGAAGGGGCCGGCAAGAAAAGAAGACCTCGGGGACGGGTACCGTTCCACTTGCCCTTGCCAAACCCACGCTTCTTCATTGCGAGGAGTATCTGGCTTTCCTGTCCCTCCGAGTGCCGAAGCACATAACACAGGGTAGTAAGGCGAAGCGGAGTCGAGGCCATGCTGCGCACCGCTGAAGAAGTCTACTATGTGCCAAACGTGTTTGTGGAAATGCAAAAAA
>CDEZ01018924.1:0-24070 GCA_000826365.1 Acanthamoeba royreba | reverse complement strand
CTCGGTCGGATGCAGCAGGGTCGGTAGCGAGCTTCGCCGACTCGCGAATATGGTTATTGAAGGTATTCATCAAGTTAACGAGGTAGGGAACGTCTCCCAACTGTTTGTGGAGTCGATCCAGGATCTCTTTCAGTCGCAGCAGAAGAGCCCGATTGAGTTCTTCCACATGTGCTTGCGTGTGTATTTTCTGCGCTTCCATGCGGCGTTCCATCTCGTCTGCCCACTGTAAAGCTTCCTTAAGCGGCTTCACAATTGCATTGGCAATCACTCGCACTTGTTCCCGCCGAGCTGCCACTGCAGCTGGATTGGGTGCAGCTGCAGATGCTGATCCCGCTGGTGGTGCTGATCTTGATGATGGAGGTACAGTTGAACTACCAGGTGATGCGGAGTAAGGTGGAGAGGATGCGTGAGATGATTGTCCGGATGGATTAGCCGCCGCAGATGCTGCAGAAGGAGGAGAAGAGCTTGTAGGTGTAGATGTAACGGGAAACGGTGAAGAAAACGACGGTTGGCCTTGGCTGGGAGAAACTTGCCCGTGTGGTGGAGTTCCACCTTCGGTCGAGGGTCTTCGGTTCTGCGATCGACGGACGGTGATGGGCGGTTTACGAGGTGGTCCGGTGGGAGCGGTCGGCTGTGGTCCACTCGGTTTCTCCCAGTTGTTATCACGCTCTTCGAGTAAGTCCTGAGATTGTGAAGAGAGTGGGTAGTCGTATCAGAGTTGGTATTGGGAGAAATGAGCAGGTTCGGTGAGCTAGGGCAAAGCTCTGGGAAGCCAACATACCTGAACCATGAAGTTCACGCGGTTACTAAGTTGACCTTCCTCCACCTCTTTGGCCAGAGCCTCATATATACGATCGATGAACTCCTTGTACCTAACCGCTTCCTGCGAAGTATGGTTAGAGGCTTGGAGTGTATGTTCTGACGGTTCATCTGCGATATCGATGCGCACCTCGACAGAGTGGTAGTAGGGCGGTTCGATTTTGTTGTGCTTGATGGCCTCTTCCGTTTTGATATCTATCGTACGCCCGGCAAAACGAAGCAGATGGCAGCAGAACTCGATGCTGTCGGGTTGATCCGCGAGGGCATCTGCAATCTGCAGTATGTCGAGAGTGGACATCATGCCGGAAATATAAAGCTCGGCTGCAAACTTGAGACTGTTTCTTAATCGTCGCCTTCGCTCGGCTCTCTGTTGTTGACGAGTCTGCTGTCCTTGATTGTTTTCCTCTCTTCCTTCATCATCTTCGTCGTCTTCAGTCTCATCACCTTCTGATGGATTGTACTCGGCGTCTTCTTTCTCGAAGTAGTCGTCCATTTCATTCTCACACAGCGAGTGCAAGAACTCACTCAAGGACTGGCCATCAAAGCATTGATCAAAAGAGAGATCAATCAATACGACTTGGTTCTTCGCAAATACACAGGTGCTGTGAAAGCAGTACCGCATTCTCCAGCTTAGGACAGAAGGCGTCAAGAACACGGCAGAGTAGAGCGTAGATATCGCTGAAGGAGGGACCATCTAAAGCCTTTTCGTAAATCGTATGAGTGAATACGAAGAGCTGACTCGGTTCCTTGATGCCGCCGCCGCACACTCCTCGTTTGCCCTCATGCACGCACTGACCTTGGACGTGCTCCACCAGCTCACGAGCCAGAGACTCAAAGTTGCGCGGCCCTATCTTATTAAGAATCCTGCACACATCAGATCAGAAGATTCCTATCAGTGATGATCACTGGCTCTCCACAACTACGAATCCATCGAAAGGGCGATCAAAGGACGCATCCTCTTCATCATCGTCCACGTACAAAGTGAGGGAACGGATGAGATTGTTGAATGGATCATCAGACTTGGGCTCCCTCTTAAATGTGGGTTCCCACGCCTGATCTGCAGGTCCTCCTCCGCGTTGCGGCGAAGCAGCCGGTCCTGCAGCCGCCGACGGCGCTGATGATGGTGATGAAGGAAACGTCACGGCCGAGGACAACCCAGCTGGTGGGCCGAAGAAGGATGGCACCGATGACGAAGTAGACGGTGGTGCAGCGAAGGGCGAGGATGATGGTGCAGCAGGAGCAGACATCACACTCGTTGATGGTGGGCTGAAGGAGAAGGTGAAGGGAGCTGGTGACCCGCTCGTTGGGGCAGCAAAATTCTGGAAATGTTGAAATGTTGAATTAGTCTCCTTCTTTTCACCAAATATTTCAATTATATGAAAAAGGAAAAATGTCAATTATAAGAAAAAGTAAAATGTTGGTAATTCTTTTTGCGGTGTCTCTGTGGTGTGGAATAAAAGAAGAAAAACGTGAACTAAGTAAGTAAGCGTACAGTGGTTGTGGGAATGCCACTTTGTGCTCGAGTGAGGGACGACCCGCCCTTCATGTTTTTTAACCCTTTCCTTGTGCCCAGCACGTTACCGCTTGGCCGTCAACAAAATTGTATAGATAAATCATCAATATTTCGAAATTGATCTTGAGAAAATCAAAATGTTTCGGAAAAAATATAATTCGTCCTGAAAAGCAATTCACTTGGTGTCAGCTTGGCATCTCTTGGCACATAGTGCAGCTTGACAGCAAGGATGGCATTTGGCCACATATGTAGGTGGGTCACCTTCATCGTATAGTATAGTATAGCAGAATCACAGAGACATCACTCACACAACCAATACCCAAAGGATGACGAACAACGGAGCTTGTCGAGTGGATGCGCACCTCTTGGATCCCAAGCATGGGGACATGGTCATCATCGTCAATAATGAAGCTCGTTTCCACGTGCATCGAGCACTTATAGCCCTCTGGTCCCCGGTTTTCAAGAGCATGCTGAACAACGGGATGAAGGAGTCAACTGAGACAGTGATTCACCTGGAGGAAGATTCGCAACACGCCAAGAGGTTCGGCCAGCTTCTCGGCCATCTGTACCCCTACTCTCGGGTGTCCATCGACTGTGGTAATGTAGCGTCATTCCTTCACTTCGTCGACAAGTACGACTTGCCGAGCAAGATCAAGGAGGAGTGCGAGGAGTACCTTCTCACGGTCCGTCCTCGCTCGTGGGCGCTTCTGCTCATCGCTCAGCGTTACGATCTCCCGAAGCTGCTGGCGCGCCATGTATCCTGGGCCAGCGCACGGCTCGATATCAACCTATCCAAGCTGGCACCCGAAGTCCTTGCTCAGATTGAAGCACCTATACTGTCCAAGATTCTTCTGCACACCGCCAAGCGCATCCAAAGCATTCGGGAGATGACCCGCAAGATGTCCATGGCCAGCAACTGCAACGTCTGCCAGACCCTCAACCTACCTCCCTCCATGAAGTACCAGAACAACTCCCTCCCCTCCCCTGCTGGTTTGTACTGCTCCCACTGCACCCAGTTCGTCTGCGTGCAGCAGATGCTGGATCAGTGCTAGTGTGCAGGAAAAGATAGAATTTGCATAAAAAGGAAATGTGTTTCGTTCGGAAATTCATAACCTTGTTTGAAATCAAATGGTACAACAAAGCTAACCCAATGGAAAGGCGGCCATTTTGGGGCTGCTCAGAACGCTTACAATTTTGTGGTGGAGGATGACCATTAGCATGTCTGAGGAGGATGCGTCAGCAGATGTGCTTGCAGAGGCCGGGGCAACCCTTGGCCTCACAGAAGCTGTGAAAACTAACGTGAGAATGCGTGCTTCAAGGGTAGAAAGAAGGGGTGAGTACCAGACGGCGCATCCCTCGAGAGCCTTGAGAGCGGCCAGGATGCAGGCAATGTCCTCAGGACCGCCGCAGGCGAGGATGGCGCCAGCGATACCGGCAGCGCAGGCGGCCTTCTTGAGGAAGCTGCACTTTCCGGTCTGGGGGAAAGGATCGATCATGTCGAACGCATCGACGTAGCCTGAGTTGATGCACTGCGAGGCGCAAGTCTCGAGAGCCGAGAAGGCGGCATCATTGCCTCTGTCGAGGGAAAGAGAAACAGATAGATGGCAATGAGCTGTGGAAACCTTCAACACTAAAGTTGCATGCAGGGAGGTAGGTAGGGATGTCGTACGCCTGAGACACACAGGACTGGGCGCACTGGACATTGGCGGGATCGCACTTCACTGTGTGCGGGCAAACGACACACGCGTTAGTGTTTCCACAGGAACCCTTCCGGCCGGCAAATAATTAAACGAAGACCGAAAAAACGAAAGAGACGACCGAAGAGGGAACGTACGTACTCACGCACTGGGCGGCATTGAGGCAGACGGGGTCGGCGTAGCAGGCCTGAACCTGGGTCTGGCAGTGGGACATGATGCATTGACCTATGTTGCTATCGGCCCTGGCGGCAACTGGATGGCAAAGGTAAAGGAGGGAACTGAGTGATCAATCCAAGTGGAAGGATGCACCATCCCTCACACTGCCAGGAGTGCAGCGTACCGAAGAGGGCAGCGAGGAGGACCACAAGAAGGAGCGAACGCATGGAGGCAGAAGTATGTGTGAGGAGGGGTGATATGGGATGTCGCGGAAGACGGAGCAATAGGGAATGAGGAGACCTGTAGAAGTTGAAGTGTGGTCCTTTTGTGGTGGCGCTAATGAAGGGAAAGCAGGATTAAACCAAGGAGCGAACAACACGAAAACGAAGAGGAAGAAGCTTGCCGACCTATCGCTGCCGCCGTAGGGTAGGGTTCCACCAACCAAGAACGCACCGCGGCCAAACACGCCCACTGGGCAGGTGTGTTACCCGGCAGTGCAAGGGAAGTGCACACAAAGTCATACCAACAGAAGAATTACAGCGAAAGTCTCATCCTGGATGGTGGGATGACGCAGGGACAAGGAGGATGCGTTAGCAGAAGTGCTTGCAGAGGCCGGGGCAACCCTTGGAGTCGCAGAAGCTGCACGTTCGGAGATGTCCGATCCGGTGAGTACAACAATCGAAAGAGAAGCAAGTGAGTCACGGAGGGAAACAAGTACCACACAATGCAGCCTTCCATGGCGCTGAGGGCGGCGATGATGCAGGGGATGTCCTCGGGACCGCCGCAGGCGACTATGGCGGCAGCAATGCCCGTGGCGCAGATGGCCTTCTTCATGACACTGCAGTGGCCGGTATGCATCTCGGGAATGATCGAAGCTCCGATGGGAGCGATGATCGAGAGGGCGTCCGATCTAGTGCGGTTGGATGAGACGCATCCCGCGGCGCAATGAGCGAACTTGCTGAAGGCTCCGTCCACAGGACTGGAGCGGTGTAAGGACCAAAGTGAGTGTTAGACGAAAATCTCTTGCTTGAGTACGCGATCGTCATTGTTTAATGTGGCTGGCGTACGCTTGGGCAACACAGGCCAGCGGGCACTGGGGTTGGTCAGGGTTACACCTCACTGTACACCAATGTGTAGGATAAGCAACAGAAGGTAACAAGAGAGAAGGGAAAGCAGTGGCGTGCCGATGCAATCCACTGTCCTGACGCACGAAGCATCGACTGAGCATGCCGAGAGCTCCGCTGTGCAGCGGGAAAGGACGCATTCGCTTAAGCGCGATCCACAAGCTCCTCCTGCGGGATGGTTGTCATCAACCATTCTTCTTCCTCACTCCAGTCCCTCAGGACAAGTATCAGGAGTACGTACCACAAAGTCCCGCCAGAAGGCACACCATCTAGGCTACAAGTAGCCGAGCAGCTGCCATGTCCAATTCTTCTTGAGACACAACGTAAATTAATTGAAAGAAAATGGAGAAAAGAAAGGAAATTATTTTTCCTTTTGAATATTTTCCAGAAGTGAATTGGCGTCTCCGAAATCAGTTAAGAAAATGCACCGAATACGGTTCTTTTTCGCGGCGTTTCGTGTTCCCAACGCACCTACAAAAGCAGAGACAACCGCACACACCAATTTCTTCACACAAACAACACAGTTAGACTACCACCAACAGTAGCCATGCAGATCTTCGTGAAGACCCTCACCGGCAAGACCATCACTCTCGAGGTCGAGTCCTCCGACACGATCGAGAACGTGAAGCAAAAGATCCAGGACAAGGAAGGCATCCCTCCCGACCAGCAGCGCCTCATCTTCGCTGGTAAGCAGCTCGAAGACGGCCGCACCCTCGCCGACTACAACATCCAGAAGGAGTCAACCCTCCACCTCGTGCTTCGCCTTCGTGGTGGTATGCAGATCTTCGTCAAGACCCTCACGGGTAAGACCATTACGCTCGAAGTCGAGTCGAGCGATACCATCGAGAACGTGAAGCAAAAGATCCAGGACAAGGAGGGTATTCCCCCTGACCAGCAGCGCCTCATCTTCGCTGGTAAGCAGCTTGAGGACGGCCGTACCCTGGCCGACTACAACATCCAGAAGGAGTCGACCCTCCACCTCGTCCTCCGCCTTCGTGGTGGTATGCAGATCTTCGTCAAGACTTTGACTGGCAAGACGATCACCCTCGAAGTCGAGAGCTCGGACACGATCGAGAACGTGAAGCAGAAGATCCAGGACAAGGAGGGTATTCCTCCCGACCAGCAGCGCCTCATCTTCGCTGGTAAGCAGCTTGAGGACGGCCGTACCCTCGCCGACTACAACATCCAGAAGGAGTCTACTCTCCACCTTGTGCTTCGCCTGCGTGGTGGCAACTAAGCCTCGGCATCTGTATTCCCCGCGACTTCAGCAATAGAGTGTTCGCGCTTTGCCCCGTACTTTGTGTTTGCTTCCGCAGGCGTTGGGTTTGGTCCAAAACAAATGTTCTAAAGTACTGATGATCGTAGGAAACACGGCTTTTGCTCTTGGTGAACGTTAGCAGAGGTTCTTGCAGAGGCCCCGGCACTTGAGTGTCTGACAGAAGCTGTGATGAAGAAGTGGGTGAGAAGAGGCTAAAAGGAGATAAACCAGGAAGGAAACGTGGTACCACTTGCCACAGCCGTGGAGAGTCTTGAGCTTGGAGATGACGCAGGCCAGGTTCTGGACGCCGCCGCAGGAGGCGATGGAGCGGGCTATGCCCACAGCGCACTTGGCCTTCTGGATGATGTTACATTTGGACATGATACCTTCCTTGTCATCCTCGGCGATCATGTCGAGGACCTGCACAGGGGCATCTGGCAGACATTGAGCTCCACAAGTTGTCATGTTCTTGAAGGTATTGCTCCCGTCACTGCAACAATCGGGAGGTTAAAGGCCTGCATGGCGGCAGCAAGGTGGAGGTGGGGTACGCTTGATCAACACAAGACTGGATGCAATCCACGTCGTAAGACTCGCAACCAACTGGTAGGAAAACTATGAGCGACTCCATGATGCTTATCCAAGGGGGCGACGCACTGGAGCACTGGAGAGCCGTAGTGCAGGTTGGGTCGTTCACGCACGCATCGAGCTCATGGGGACATTTGGACACGAGACAGTCGTTGGCACGCACAAGTGCTGCACACAATTGTTAGCGAAGCACAGCAAGCCTGATGACTTCAAACGTACCGGAGCAAGCCAAGACAAGGGCGAGGAACACCAAAGCGCGCATGTTTGGCCAAGGTAGAGTTTGTTGTATGTTGGACGAGCTTGGTTAGAGTACGGCAGAGTATGTTGATGAGATTGATGCTTTGCTCGGTCTTCTGCCCCTTTTATAAGTTGGAGACCGCGATGAACTGGAGCAGCGGGTGTCCGGTATTTGTGGGGATTGTGGGCAGGCAGAACATGGAGAAGAAGGTGGATGGAGGGCTCGTTGGCCCTTTCTTCTGTCGGTGAAGGCTCTGCATCCTTTTCCTCACCTTGATCTGATGTTACGTCACGTGCGTGGAAAGTGGCCTCGATATCTTGCCTGTGCTGCGAAATGGGACGAGAGTGTTCGTAAGCTCCGGACATCCAGATGCACCCGGATACAATGATCAAGTGGATGTTGATGGGTGGACGCAGTGCACCCTCCCTCTGCCATGCAAGGTGCGTAGCTTAAGAATATGCGCATTGTTAGATTAGTACCACACTGAACGAGTCTCCCGCGGTGACGGCAAACGGCAAACCCAGAGCAATATGACCGACTTGCCTGGCGCGGCTCACAACCTTGCCGACTTTCTCGTCAAGCCCTAATCGATTGCCGTTTGCAAGTCCGACAGCGTACACTCCACCGTCTGCTGTTATAAACACACTGAATTTGACACGCAGTGTTGGTCGAATGTGCATTTCAATGTAAGCGTGGATCGCACCTGTGGTCATCTCCTCCAGCCATGGTGATTACTTTCTTATCTTCAAGGCCAGGAACGATGATAGGTTCCCAATAAGGACTTTCTTTCATATGTTGGCGCCCTCTCCCGAAGGTAAAGCATCGCCCCGATTCAGTAAGTACCAGAGAATGCCACGTGCCCGCTGTACCCCACCAAGAAGAGTCTCAGTGAGGGTAGCAAAGAGAGCGGAGAGGCCTCAAGGGGACGTACTAGCGATAGAAGTTATTGTCTCCCCCTCCCCGATTGCTAGAGGTTTTGGCAGGTACTGACGTTGCGTGTCGCTGAGGCTCAGCTCGCCGTGTTCGCTGCGGCCCCAACCATAGAGTTGATTATCTACACTTATTGCAAACGAATGATTTCCTCCTGCGTTTATCTTCTTGATGGGGATGTCCTTGAACGCTGCATTGTCCATGCATCCAATGAGTAAACCACAATAAACCTGAACATTGCTGGAATGGATCTACCTTGTATGAGCTTTGGTTTGTCAAGTCCCAGATCGTCTCCATGCCCCAGTTGTCCGAACCGTCCTAGGCCGCACGAATATACAGCGCCTTGTCGTGTCAAAAACAGCCTGTTGATGCTCACCGTCAGATTCTCTCAGCCTGACTCACAAAAGGCGGGGAGTAGCGTGCGTGTGCATGTCTGAGCTTATATCTACAATCTCCTCATCTTTCAACGTGTCCACCTTCGAAGACGTTTTTAAAGTTGAGTGAATAATACGCACAAGCCTGAGAGATAAGTGGGACCGTACAATTGTTGGGCGGACGGGAGAGGTGTTGCTGCCAAGGCCCAGCTCACCGTTAGTATTGTTGCCAAAGGCAAGTACTCGTCCCTATTCTGAATCAGTACATGTGCAATCAGCTGCACTTGGAGATGTAGGTACCTCTCTAGAGAGGGCGAAGCTGCACAGGAAGCCGGCTTCGACCTTAATAATATGATATTGCGCTGATTCATCGCTGGATTGATCAGAAGAGTGTTCAAGTGCCAATGGATGGGAGAGCGTACAGAGGGAGGTCACGAGTGAAGGTTTAGGACAATGCATTACTTGATGCTCCATGCCGAGCCTCCCCGTGGAGTTGCTCCCCATTCCAAACACACGACCGGTGCTTGTCAGGAAGAGGCAGTGAGATCCTCCCGCTGACGCTGCAACGACCTTTGACGAAGCACGCATTCAAGCCAAACACACGTCCGAGTCATCAGTCATCATTCGTTCATCAGCATCAGCAACAACGTGTTGAAGGTCATACCTTCTCGTGCCGCATAGCGGTGAGCAGTCGGAGTTGAGTGCTGTGCGTTTCCTCCATGGTTCCTACGAAGAGGGCCTGGCCTATTGAGGCTGGGAACATCGGGTTGCGCGTGACGTCTCGCCAACACCTGTCCCGTGCGTTACGTACACAAGGGAGGAAGAGAGGTTAGAGAAAGCGGCCCCGCCGTGGTCCATCGCAGCACTTGGGAGAGAAGGAGAAGAAAGAGAAGAAGGAGAAGTAGAAGGGGAGGGGAACGGGCGGCCTACCGGC
The DNA here is from genome assembly GCA_000826365.1 of Acanthamoeba royreba. Taxonomy (NCBI): domain Eukaryota; phylum Discosea; order Longamoebia; family Acanthamoebidae; genus Acanthamoeba; species Acanthamoeba royreba. Next base: position 14,442 of record CDEZ01018924.1, on the reverse strand, counting down.
ATACCGTGGCGGCCCGGGAGAGGTCGTCAAGGGAGAAACCGGACAAGCTCATGATGAGGCTCATGAGCTCCCGGTTCTGGAACACCTCGTCCGCTTCGGGCGCCTCCGGGCGGCTGGCGGCCTCGCCCATAACAGTTCGAGTTGTGGCGCCCGGTTGCAGACACGCAATAAGAGTATTTATTCTTGCTTTTCCTTCATTGTTTGCATTTTTCAACTTTTCCCTTTCCGCAACCCGTAATCAGCTCAACATTCAAAACATGCCACTCCAGATGACGCGTGTGACAGGTGAGCGCCACAGACCTTAGGCGTCTTCTCCTTCCCAAAGGCACCTTGATCCCCGATCAGACGGTAACGTGTCCTGTACTCTCGCAGCTGGTGCTATATCCAACCAGTCCAGACTCCTCCGTATAAAAAGGGCGTGGTGTGGCGACCACCAAATACCATTTTCATGATAAGTTTTAAATTCTTCTTGATTTTTTATTTTTTTGTGCGCACGTACTATATCACGAATAAATCATTTGGAATTCAAACAATTCATCGCACGGCTGGTCGACAAAAAGGGCGGGAGAATCGGACAAGTGAGGGCAACATTGTTTGGCGGCACTTTGATCTGCCCCACCCCTCGGCCTCAATCTCTCCCTCCCTCTCCATTTGAATAGCATCTAGATTTGCTTTGATTTTTTCATCGCCAATCTACACAAAACAGTCGAAGTCTTTTTTAAATTTATATTGAAAAAGAGATGGAGAGCCCCAAAGTCCTTGAGACCGAATACTACGAGCTCCTTGGCGTGAGCATTACCGCCACGACCGCCCAGATCAAGAAGGGCTACTACCAGGCTGCCAAGGTGCATCACCCCGACAAGGGCGGCACCGAGGAAATGGTACGTTAAAGTTTTTATATACAGAATAATTAATTAATTAAAAACAATCAATTAATAAAATATTTAAAAATACTATATTATAATAAATAACCTTGTGTGTGGGTGCAGTTCAAAAAAATCTCTGTGGCGTATGAGGTCTTGTCGGACCCGGACAAGCGCGAGCGCTACAATAAGTATGGCAAGGTGCGTGTGGTCAATGGGTGTGCAATGCAAGGGAGTGAGTGGAAGCAGGGTGGACACTGAAACAGTTCATTTTGTATTGTTTGGTGGCTGTAGGCCACATTCGAAAAGGGAGACGACATCTTCACCGACCCACGCGAGCTGTTCAAGGACATGTTTGGTGGCGAGAAGTTCAAGGAGTTCTTCGGCGATGTATCTCTCGGCGGTACCGTCTTTTGGCTCGTCCACATGATTTGTGTCTACTGACCAGGGACACAATGTTGGTTCCTCTAGAGCATTTCTCTGCCACATCAGACCCTGGCGAGCAGGAGGCGCACCGGATCATTACACTTCGCGCGCAGCTTCTTTCTAAGCTCCAGCCTTTTATGGAGGGCAAGGAAGAAGGTTGCTCAGCCTTCTTGCGTTTGTACATTCTTCAACCTCTCATCGCCTATTTCCTATCAGAGTTCAAGCAGTCGATAACCGCACAGGCTGAGGAACTTAAGGATGAGGATCGTGGCGCTGAACTCTTGTACCACGTACGTGATTTTCAACTCGGTTCCATCACCGAATTCTCCCTCATGCCTTGTCCCTGCTGTTTTTAGGTTGGATACGTATACAGACAAGAAGCTAAGCAGCATTTGGGTGGCATTGGTGGTACCATCGCTGAGTGGCGAGAGACAGCTCACATGATCAAAGAAACTTGGGGCGCGATCAAGTAAGCTAGCATATCGCTGATATCCTTACCATATGGAAGTTGTCTGACAGTGTCGCCATCTACAAGGTCTGCCATTCGTCTCGAGGTGGCGCAACAAGAGCTTCAGGCGAAGCAGATGGAGGGTGAGCTAGGGACACAGACTGAAGAACAAGCTGAACTTGAAGCTGCCGTTCAGAGCGAAGGTATGGGTGCACTCTTCCGCATGGGTAAGCTGGAGACCGAGAGCACAATGCGAAAGGTATGCTTCCCTGAAAGCCCCCAATGAATCCGAGGCTCATCAGTTCTCAACTACTGTATAACAGGTCTGCGAATCTGTACTGGGCGATCTTGACATCACCAAGAAGGAGCGAAAGCAACGAGCTAAGGGTCTGCGCATTATGGGCGAGATCTACGAGAAGGTGGGCGCCAAGGAGTACAAACGACAGGTCAAGGAAGAAGAAAAGATAAGAAAGGAGAGTGAAAAGGGGAAGGGCAAGGAGAAGGCCAAAGAAGAAGAAGAGGAAGAAACCGAGTCATCAAAGGACAACAACGACGAGCCTGTCTCCCAGCCTCCCGCCCCGAGCACCGAGGATATCGACTGATCGGATGGAACTACCGCATGGCTGCCTGGCCGATCACAGTCAATCCAGCTCAAGGATGAACCAAAACTTTAAAACTATTTATTTAATTTGTGTGTTGCGGGTGATGATCAGAGACCACTCCTCCCAATCGAATACATTTTCAACCTTTGCAAGAGTCTCATCTTGGAAAAACGATTTGGGCCTTGAGTTGCGCTCCAGACTGTTTCGGAGATCCAAATCGTTTCGTTTTTTGTTTTGAAAATTTCGAACGCCCACCACAAGATGAGCGCAGCAGGAGGGGCACCAACGAGACAGCAGGTGTTGCGGCTCTACAAGCAGCTGGTGCTTGCATCCCGGAGCTTCCGCATGAGTGATCCTCAATGGTTCCTCCGCCGCATTCGACAAGATTTCAACAAGACCGACCTCCCCGCGCAGGAGCGATTAAAGATGTTCCAGGTGCAATGGAAGCCCTCTCTTTTGCTGCATCTCCTTCCCCTAAGCGTTGTGGCACAAATTGCCGTTCTTGCCAGCGTCTTCTTGAAGCGCCACATCATGAATTTGGGTTAATTTTATTTTTAATCTAATTGTCCCTGCTGTTACAGCGAGGAGAACGGCTGCTGAAGAACAAGGACTGCATTCTGTGAAGAAGTGCTGCCGGTTGGACTTCAAGGGATCTTTTTCATCTGCTCGGGCTTGCCCTTGGCTAAAGCGAGGTATCCTGTGGTGTGCAGACATTAGATGGTGAATAGGAACCTTCGTCATATATGAAACCCATGACACTTGTGATGGAGAGATACCGTGGATGACCGCCACTGCGCCTCCCACCCAAGGCAAGTACTTGACGTATTGTGGTCTATAGGCCACGGCAGCCTGCGCAGCATGGATAGCAAGGATGAGCAAGCTTTGATCAAGTTGATCGAATATGGTCTCACGGTAGTTGCTACATCACACAGAAGCCGAGAGAATGGAAGGTGACTCGTACGAGACCAGGTGCAATGATAGCCACATGGACCCAGTTTACCAGGGAGCTGTTATCGTGGCCGATGATGTTTCTGTTTCTTCTGGAGCCGAGTTCAGTGCTCATGATGATCAGGGATGCGGTGCTGAGACTTAGGGTAACTTGCAGTTCGTGGTGTGGAGAGGTGTAGGTGAGAGGCCCTATATGACCTCTTGCTTTTATCAATGGTTGTACAGACCCTGTGGGATTGTGGTGCCGTTGGCAGTTTATGCGTCAGCCATACGTCTGCATCCCGAGTGCCTTCTCCACACATTCTCGTGCACTTTGCCACTAGTGATCATGCCGCTTGACAGTGACAGGCTGAAAAACTAGTGGACATGGTTATACAGATGAGTGTGACACCACGGTGAGGATCGAGGCTTGTTCGCACCACACCGGTTTCCTGTTGCTTTCCTTTTTTTCTATTGTGATTTGTGATAACGTTTCGAGACAATTTACTATTTTTAAAATCTATTTGGGAAATAAGTCGTCAGAACCTTCGATGCAATCGCCGATAGCGCACTACTACTGCCCTACCCTGCGGACGAGAATAAACCACCCCACAACCAAACAAGGAAGGACATGAGTACGGCCAAGGATTCATCTGCAACTTTCGCCGCGCCGGTCACGTCCTTTGACGTGCACATCTACTTCTTCCAATACCAGGAAAAGAGCGTGCGTTCGGCTGCCCAGCTCCGCGAGGAGATCATTCAACAGTTCCCCGACCTCGAAGTCTACAAGCTTCACACCACACCCATCGGTACTGCCACTTGTGTTTTTCAAACTTGTTTGGGACAGCACAAATGTGTTTCGAATGCCTCAAAGTTTTCGGAAACGTGCTAACTTAGTGTGTGATCACAGGGCCCCATCCTACAGGCATGTTTGAAGTAGATCTGAGGACACCTGAACAGTACGCACGATTCTTGCCCTGGTTGGTGACTCGACGCGGCGAGCACAGTGTGCTCATTCATCCACATACGGGGGACGGCCTGCGCGACCATACGGAGCACGCATGCTGGCTAGGCGAACGGATGCCGCTCATTCTTGACGTGCTGCGACACTGACTCAGTGCTGAGCCAGCAATCCTTTGTTGTCATTTACGAGGATGTGAGAGCCATTCTCTTTCATGTCTGAAGGGCAGTTTTAAAATGAGTCGTATTGCTTTTTCTCTCCTACTCAGCACGTTGCTTTTGTGTGGTTGGATCATGTAACTCTCTAATCAATTAATGATCATCAATTGAAGTGGTAAAGTTGACAGTGATCTCAGGTGTAATAAGTTATCCAAGGTCCATCAAAGATGGTGGTGGCTCTGCTCCTACAATTGTACTTGGTTATAACTGAAATAGATCAAACAGGATTTTCCTAATCATAACGGAAGGGGGCAACAGAGACAAAGAAATAAATGAAAAGTACAGAAAAACGAAAGAACGGCGAACCGGAAAAACCCGAACGCCGCTTGCCGGCTAGATTCGCCGACACCAGTGGTTAGGCCCAAGTAGGACACCAGCGATTTTATAACAACAGCAACACCGCGTTCACGTTAACATCACACATAGTCAAGAATGGCCTTATCAGTGCGCAAGTACAAACACACAGAACGCCTGCACGAGGGCGAACGCGAGGCTCAGGCCAAGCTTGGCGTGCTTCAAGCTCAGAAAAATGTGAGGGACCCTTCTGCTTTTTTATACTTATTGGCAAGATGAGCTAGCAAGACCTGAGGAGTGCGACTAATGAGGCATGTGTAATTCGGCTATGACCACAGATGAGTCGAGTGATAAGACCCTTCCTGCCTCAACAACACCGTCAGTTCTTTGAGGAATGCCTCGAGTTCCTCTTTGTTGGTAACGCTCAGCCCTTCCTTTGCCGATCAAACTGTGTGCGAATTGATGGAACACATGGAATGATGTCTCACACGATCGTCAGGTTCATTGGATGCCCAAGGTCAGGTGTGGGCCTCCATCTTGCCGGGCTTGCCAGGCTTCATCAAGTCGCCCTCCGACACGGTACTCGAAGTCCGTACGCCGGTCTCGGAGAGCGACCCTCTCCACGAGGCGCTCAAGCCGGGCACGCCTGTAGGATTGCTTGGAATGCAACTCCAGACTCGACGACGCAATCGGGCCAACGGGAAGATCTCAGCAGTGTACGATGGAGGACGCGGAGGCTTTGACTTTAGCCTTGATGTATCCTTTGGCAACTGCCCCAAGGTATGATCATACCTTGCATCATTTCATGATCACCTGATGGCTGACGCTTGATGTGCAGTACATACAGACTCGCGAGGTTGAATATAAACCTGACGCACACCGAAGGATGGGACAGAAGTTCCCAGTGGAAGAGTTCAAAGGAGCTTTCACTCCCGAAGTCAGAGCCTACATTGATCGTTCGGACACCTTCTTTGTCGCAAGGTAGGAGTCGATTGCATGATTGTGTGATCAATCAATTACTAACAGTCAATATTCAGCTGCTTTACAGAAGATCTAAGCAATCCGTCACATGGGGTGGACATCTCTCATCGAGGAGTGGAGCCCGGAGCGATCATCTTCCGTGATGACCACACACTAGTGTGGCCTGACTACCTGGGCAACTTCTTGTTCAATACTATCGGAAATATAATCAAGGATCCTCGATGCGGTCTCCTCTTCCTCGACTTCGGCGAGAAGGGCGACATACTGCAGCTTACCGGCAAAGCGAATGTCGAGTGGGACCTACGCGAGGTTCCCGGTGCGCATCGTAGCGTCGTCTTCACAGTTGAGCGATCTCGGCTTGTTCGTGGGGCGCTCTCCATGTTCGACACGACCTTCCTCCAACGGTCCCCATATCTTCCTGCTGCAAAGAGTACTGCGTACCTTCATTTGTTCGCCCACTGAGATTGACTCATTCCCGTCCATCACAGTGCGCGAGGGTGTAGACATCACCACCGGACTCACTGGCTATCCGGTCACCCTTACTCAGATCATCCAGGAGACGCACGACACAAAGACCTTTGTACTCGGAGCTAACGTGCCGCTTGGCGCGAACCAGAAGGCGGGCCAGCACGCTACGCTCCTGCTGGATGTAGGGAACGAGACGATCACGAGGTCCTGGACACTCTCTTCTGCCCCTCTCTCAGCGGTTGATTACGACGTCGCCATAACTGTCAAGAAGCAACCTGGTGGTAAGGCGTCAACCTGGCTGCACGATCAAGCCGAAGCGGGTACCAAGTATGTTTGGTCCTCTTCTGCATAGGAGATATACGATCGCTAACACGTGTGTTTTGCTTTTCTCGTCATTCAGGCTCCAGCTCGTCAACATAGCAGGAAGCTTTCATCTTCCCCAACAATCGACGCCTCCCGGTCCACTCCTCTTCGTCGCTGGCGGAGTGGGTGTGACACCCTTGATGTCGATGCTCCGAGGTTTGGTGAACCGTCACGGTGCCTCCGAGCCAGAAGCCATCGACGTTTCATTCCTGTACAGTGTGAGAACTCCAAGGGACATCGTGTTTGAGAAAGAGCTGTACCTGCTGCGTTCGGTTCTTCCACGATTCAAGCTCTTCGTCACTATCACTCAACCTGTCAACGGTGCTGATGGAAAAGATGGGCTACGCAAGGGTCGATGGACCGCCGAGGCCATCCGCGAGTGCGTGCCAGACTTTGCTCAGCGGGAGGCCTTCGTTTGTGGGCCCGATGCCTTCATGGTAAGCATCACATCAGCGCTGAAAGACGAACTCAAGTCTCCCGCAGATGTGCACGTTGAGAGCTTCAACTACTAGGAGTGAGGAAGCAGTGCACACTCTTTTGCGCAAGGATTAGGAGTACCATAACTGTACATTGTGCGCCTGATAATTCACCAGGCCCTTCTTGAAGATAACACTGCTAATCCTCCACGATCTCTTCCTCCTCCACTCCATCATCTTCCTCCTCCTCCTCCTCCTCGTCGTTCTCCTCTGCTTCTTCCTCCTCTTGCTGTCTTCGACGTGCTGGTCCGGTTAGGCCCTTGCCCGGTGTCCAGGCGGCCGTGCAGGAGGGACACTTTAGCGGTCCCTTGCTCCTACCCTTACCCTCCGTCCACCGTCGTAAGCAGTGGAAGTGAGCTCGAGTGCTGCATTTCACATTAGGGCAGCTCTCGCCCTGTTCGCCAACACATATCACATGAGTCAGTTACATCTTGAACTTCAGCTGGGCGGGGCAAAGTACCAGTATAACCAACTCATGGCAAAAGACACACTCGCTTATCTGATCGCTGTATGTATCCTCAAGGTAGGATCGTAGCTCCAGCAAAGTTCGCACACCCAAAGATACTAGTCCACTGAAGGAGTGATGAAGGATAAGGTGAGACCCCAAACCAAGAAGTAAAAGGGGTATTCTCGTACTTCTTCGGTTCACACAGCCAATGATCGGCGAGCAGCGACTCTACAGCTTCCTGTGCCTCCGTCTTCGTCATTCCACCAGGCACAACCTTTGCGATCTGCGCTTCATTCAGCATTCCGCTGGTAGACTCCATAATGCTATCGATCTGATGAGGAGTGGCCAAAGTCAAGTTAGAAACGGGCATTCTCATCTGTCCTCGTGGTTCGATTATGAGTCATCGATAATACTAGCGGATCAGAGAATTCGTACCAACTTCTTGAAGTACTCAACCTCGCGGTCACTGTATGAGGTGGCCAGCTTGGCGGCATCGTCAGGACGCATGTTGGCGATACCGTACCAGGCCGCACCCGTGAGCTCGTCCACCACTCGCCGTACTTCGAGCCACAAGAAGTGCAAGTTGTGATTGATGGTCGCCACCACTGCGTCCAAGTCCAGCTCCGACCGCACTGCCAACAACCCACGCCTCAGGTCAAGGAAACAGACCAAAGGAATAATTTTTAAATAATCAAATTAAAAAGTAATAAACAATACAGTGAAAACAAATAAATATTTGTGCTTTAATCTTATTTTGCAGCTTTCAGAAAAGAAAAGTATTAAATATACAGAAAACAAATAAATACTCGTCTACAAGCATTTCAAGAACATGAACACAAGCTGCTCCGGAAAAGGAGAAATTAAATTATTGTATTCATTTTGAAAATACGTACACTCGAAATGACGGCAGATCTCGCCTAATTTAGCACGCACGGTCTCCTCCTTGCCAATATGGCAACCTATGAAGTACTGCAGGAAGAGCCGATGCACGTCAGTCATTCTCTCCCCTCCTTGCCCCGCTTCATCCTCGGCTTCCATTATGCGTAACTTCCCGCCTATTTTTGAAATTCTTAAACTGTTTGCATAAAGTTGGAAATATTTCAAGATGAACATTTTTAAAATTCCAGAGATGAATCGGGGAACGAAAAACATGCGTGTCGGGGCCAGGGTTGTCGGAGAAAAAGACGTTTCTCTTTGTTGCACGCAAACAAGGAGGCAGATACACGTAGGAGCAGGAGAAAATGGGCCATCATCACCACCACGATAAACATCACCACCATCACCACGGCCACGGGTTCTTGGGTCACCTTCTAGGAGGCCATCACCACCATCATCACGGCCATCACGGACATGACCACCACCATGGTCACGGCCACCACCACGGTCACGACCACCATCGCCCAGAGCAAGTGACAGTCATCACTACCACGCCGGTCCCGCAGCCCGCCTACCCTCCCGCAGGTTTGTCTCAGCGCCCGCAAACTCTTGTTGTGGCGTCACATAATTTCCTTTCGTTTCCAACGACCGCGGCGTTACCACGATTTACCCAAATTATGAATATGTCGACAATGATTGGTGTGTCGACACTTACACTCCTGTGCGATTGGCGTGTGTGATCAGGCGCCTATCACCCGCCTCCTCCTACGACCTACGGCATGGCTCCACCCACATACCCGCCTCCTGCCTTTGGTGGTCCATCGATGGGCTATCCTCCGCCTTCACCGGGATTCGGTCATCCTCCGCCCGCTTACGGAGCTCCTCCGCCCGCTTATGGTGCTCCGCCGTACGCAACCCTTCCATGAGTGCGTGTGTCACTTAGGACCTGATCCATTTTGCGTGTGCCTGGCTAGTACGACGGTTGTGATTGAGAGCCACGGACATGGCCATCATGGCCACCACCACCACGGCCACGGCCACGGCCACCACGGTCATCATCATCATGGCCATCATCACCATCATCACCACCATTGATGATGCCTCTTTGGCGAGGAGCAAAGCAGTCCTTTTCATGACACTCGTGTATTCACTCTAGCGGCAACGCACACAGACTAACAGGAAGCCTAAAGTGTTTAAAACTTTACCCTGCTGTCTTCTTCATAGATGTAGAATTCTTCATTTTGTAATTGTCTTGCGTTTTGTAATTTTGTTTTGAAAACTGAAATGTAAGGAATGTGATTCGCTACATGCTTCTTCTGTAGCTTCCTCTAGCTGTGCTGGTCCTCCGGGGCATACGCGTGTGTGTTGTGCCATGCAGCGGGCAGGGGACAGCCTGCTACGGGCAGCTCTGGCTCGTCGAGCGTCCTCGTTCCCCTTTCCCAACGCCACCTCAAGTACCCACACTGAACATGGTACTTAATTCTTAATTCTTTATTCTTTATTCTTTATTTATTAATTCTTTGCATAGTCCTTTATTTGTTTCACTTTTTATTTTATTTTAGTGGCAACTAACAATGTGTGCGTTCGGTCCAGGTCGGGTATCGCGATGGCAACAGCCGCAGGTGCGTTTTCTGCTCGGCGCGCTGGTCTTGGGTGCTCTGGCGCTCAGTACCGTCTTCCTGACACTCGAGCGGCTGCCTCCCCCGGCTTCCTCCCTGCGTGATGCTCCTCCTCGATCTGCACACTCGGAGCCACTAACACAGCTGACCGAAGCAGTAGCCTACTCGACTAGGAGCTCCTCTTCTTCCTCTTCTTCATCGTCGTCTTCACCTGATGTCTCTACATTCACCTCGGAATCCACTTCTGTGTCATCATCCTCCTCATCATTACCACCACCATCAGATGTTCGTCACATGCCATCAGATACACAGGGAGGTGGTGTATCTGGGGAAGCGGGACCCGCCGCAGTGCCGACTTCACCTCCTCTACCACCTGCCAGGCACTCCTATCTACAATTGCCGCCGCCAAGTGCTGCGTGGGCGCCCAAGACTGTTGCAGAGTGCGAGAAGGTACGTTGAGTGTACGTCGGGTGCAGCCGAGCAACCTCACATGTTGATCGTACATAGGGTAAATTCATAGCGGCTGGCCCGTGGGCGCAGGATTGCATTCCCGATGACCGAGTGTTGAAAGAGACCCAGCTTCGCTTTCCACCATTCGTTTTGCCCATGCCTCGATTCATCTCTCCGAAGGTATGCCTCTCTTTCTTGTGATATCATCATACAATGCTCAGGACACCAAATGCGTATCTATCTCATCAGGACAAGGATTGGTTCACGTCTCAGAAGGTGGTGCAGGAGTACATGAATGCTTCAATTCAGTGTTTCCAACGACCCCTACCCCACGGTGTGCTCTGCCCGCTCCTCGATTCACGCACTTCATCTGATGATGTACGATACCCTTACCCCTTTCTTTTTTAGTGTGTTGCAATAACCTTCTGGGTAGGTCTTAGTGTTCTGGACGGACAGATTCGTGACGGGCAGAAATCTCCTCCTTGCCAATGGTGCGTACTGTTCAGGCTTGTGGGTGAAATAGTGAGCTTACCTCCACTTTCTTGTAGGATCGTTTGGAGAATACCACGGTTGCTCCTGGAGCGTCAGCTATGATACCTACCTCAAGGAGTATCCCTTATTCCAGTTCAAGAAACCTCACAAGTGGCAGAAGCTGGCACCCATGATCGTCGTTCAGGTACCTACAAATGAATGTTGATGCCATTCATTTCGGTGCTGTGTATTAACGCCTCGCTGCGGATGATGCATGAAGGGGTGGAGCTTTCAACATTTGATCGACGGTGTGCTCCCAAGGCTGATGCAAGGATGGGAAGTTCTGCAAGCGGATCCGAATATTACAGTGCTTGTGGACTACAACTTGGCCAAATTCCCAGTCGTTAAGAAGATCTGGGAGTACCTCCTTCCTGCCGAACGACTCGTCATCTTCGAGCCCACCATTATCTTCCAGTGCGTAGCCCTTCAGTCAGAGTTTGGCGGGATGACTGAGTTACAACTTCTTGCAGAGGAGAGCTTTGGTATCAATCGTGCCAGTCACCACCCTTCCACCCTTATCTATGGAAGAAGATGAGGGAGCTCTTCGGATATGAAGAGATACCCTTTGAAGATCGTAACCTCATCGTTTATCTCGGTGCGTTCAACTCATTAGTCCCTACGACCTTCCCTGCTGATCTTCTGTACTTGCACAGGACGAGGAAAACGGAGTGGACAAACCTTCAATTCAGGTCGATCCATCCTTAACGAAGATGCCTTCCTCTCGGCTCTAGAGGACTTCATCGAGAGGCGTAATGCAGCTCGCGAAGTCGCGGGACGGGCTGACCGTCTGGAACTTGTCGTCTTCAACCATGACAACTTCCCTACCCTCATTGACACGATCAAGTTCTTTAACAAGGCCAAGGTGTTGATTGGTATGAGTTGCTTAATGATGTGAGGCTTCATGAGCGGATGTTTAATGTTCACATCCGTGGCACTGTTATTCGCTACAGGTCCGCACGGTGGCTCGTTCTACAACATGCTCTTCACACCCAGTCAAACGCTGACCATCGAGTTTATGCCCTACAACGACTGGAGCCATACCCCAAACTTCATCATGTGGCAGCAGGCTACCATGCTTGATCACACCTACTACCTTCTTCCTTATCGCGGAACTGACATCACAGTTGATGTGGACGACGTGATCGAGATCTTCACTCGCGAGATTCCTCGATAAAGGATGCACCAGAGCTCAGTCGCTACCCTTCTCATCACATTGCCGTCTATTTAATTCTTCGCTTGATCAACATGTACAAACGACTGAGTCTGCACATATTCACATCTCCGTGATTTTAATGTAAAACCATCAGGCCAGTGCTAACGATTCCTTGCGCCTGATCACAGTAGGAGATGACTGCTGCGACTTTCCATTTGATCCAGTTGTTCTACCCAGTAACTGTGAACTGGAGCAACAAGAGGGTTGGGTACTTTGAATTAAGCAGTAGCAGATTGTAGACGCTGAAGCAAGAAGTCCACAAAGAGTTCAGGGAAGTTCGGCGTTCCAGAATAGCCTAAAGTGAAACATATTCCATGCACTAAAATTAGAATGACAGAAGAACGGTTGAATTTGTAAGGGGACTTACCAGGGAAGTAGTTAACGTCAATAATGGCATGTTGGTCGGTCTTGATGTTGGTGACCATGTCGAAGCCCAGTAGGGACAGACCAAGGCTGGTGCTCAGGGCGCCTGCGACATGCTTCACCGTGTCCAGAGGTGGGTTCGGCAATCGGGTTTGATCCTAATTCACGGGCTGCTGAGCTCTACAACATAGGAGGATAACATGTATCGGTGTGCTTACCTGAACATCAAAACTCTTGTCAAACAGCGTACTCGGAAGAGGATCCTGGCTGTTGAACGTGATACATTCCTTTTCTTGGGTCGCGAATAAGCCCCAATTGTAAGACGAATCAGAAACAAGGTCGCGATCGTACCATCAGAACGCATGTTACGGAGCGAGGGGCGACGAACAATATAGACCTGATCGTGCACTGCGAATATCTTGAAGACTACAGCGTCATGATTGTAATATTCCTGATGAGAATACAGGTAAGCCACCACAGGGCTGAAATCACTCAGACAATCGTTACCTGTACTAACAGTGGAAGCTCAAAATTGTGTAGATCCTTCTCCTGAAACACGATGCCCATCTCATGTGAAGCGCTGCTACCACAGGCTTGGATGGTTTTGACGACTGAAGACGAATAAGCCTCGCTCGCTGTAACAACCATTTCAAACTGTGCAGAAACGTACTGACAGGATACTGGACTTCTTCAGAGGCGAGCAGGGCATCGTAGTCATCAGCCTTGCTATCGATTATGACATATCGAGGAGATCGGATCTGCGCCTGAAGAGCCTGATAACAAGAATATCAGACAACTTGTTTGGTACACACAATTATGATAGCGGGCCCATGACGAACCTGAGGGAGGCGGCGCTCGACATCAACAAGGATACTGGAGATGCCCTTACGATCAATGATGGCGCGCTGCTGGCTAATGGGCTCTGCATCGATCACGTCTTTGTGGGACGCAAGGAAAGCCTGAGTTCGAGACCACGATGACAACGTTAGTGCATCCGGCACCAAGCGGACCGGTGAAAGAAACTAACCTCCAGATTGGCGATCTTGCGCCTTTGCTTCTCATCGTGCTCCTCACGAACGAGCTCGTCTGTGACCTGTTATCGTACGTCTTCTGGTTAGTGATATCACAACATGGCGAAAGAGATAAAAGGTAGAAGCAGAACGTGGTCGACCTTGTAGAGGAGCATGTCGAAAGGTCCCTGCGCTGCGATGTCCTTCTCCAAGTCCACCGCCACCAGCTGCAACCCCTTGGACCTGCCATTATTGGGGAAAGTGCGAATGGTGAGATAAAATATTTTACTAAATAAATGAAAAATATATTAGTCAACGTTATTTTATTTCTCATTTATTTAAATTATAAATATAGAAAACTTCTAGCAGTAACGATAACGTACGAAGCAATAGCAGTGATTTCGGCCCAAGGGAGGCGGACGATTTTGCTCTGCGACATGTAGTACCCCACCACACGCCCCTTGTTCTCCATCTTGTTGTCGCTTCCGAGCTTATGCCAAAAGCTTATGCCAAAAATTTCAATAAATTCAAAACATTTAGGAAACTCGACATTCCAAGCATTCTACCGGGTAGACTGTGTCTGTGCAGTCAAGGTCAGTCGAATAGAAGGACAACACTGTACATGCAGAGTACGTCGTGTTGTTGTACTTGCAACCCTTTTGTAGTTAAACCTTGGTCCAACATATGTTTCCAAGTCATCTTTACTGGAAGTTCAGGGATGCATACCATCCCTTGAGAAATATGTGTGGAATATCACCATCATCATCTTGAACAGAGGACAGGCTCATATGTTGTACACGGTAAAACCGTGGGCATCGTGCAGGTAGGTGGCTACGATGTTACGGTGGCACTCGCGCACGTCGCCGCACGCGCACAGGATGCATATCCGCTCGCCCGGGCCGTTG
>CDEZ01018921.1:0-10567 GCA_000826365.1 Acanthamoeba royreba | reverse complement strand
AATGCAGTTACCCCAACCTGAAGACCGTGAGGGAGCTCATCTACAAGCGCGGCTTTGCCAAGATCAACAAGCAGCGCATCCCCATCACCCACAACGGCATGATTGAGACGCAGCTGGGCAAGCATGGTATCATCTGCGTTGAGGATCTCATCCACGAGATCTACACCGTGGGTCCCAACTTCAAGAAGGCCAACGCTTTCCTCTGGCCGTTCAAGCTCTCGAACCCGAGGGGCGGTTTCACCAAGAAGGGCACCCACTTCGTGGAGGGCGGCGACGCCGGCAACCGTGAGACTCACATCAACTCTCTGGTGCAGAGGATGAACTAAGTTATCATATGATCTCGAGAACCAACACAAATATATAAAACCCTCCCACTATGAGCGTCTCCTCTTCCTTCGTCCTCTCCGGACTCACTTCTTGGTCGTCCGCCGGACAAAGAGGATCGTTTAACTCCGAACGGAATACGAAATGGAACCGTGGCGCAATTGCTAGCCTAGGCTTCCTTGTCTCTCTCTTCTCGGTGCTGCGCACAGTTGCCGGTCAGTCCGTCGCCCCCTTAGATTTCTCCCTTTCTCTGTGTCTGCAGTAGTGCCTCTTGTTCTTCTTGTTCTTGTTCTTCTTCTTGCCGCGAACAAGAGTGCACTACTTGGTGTCGTTCACGAACTCGAGGATTTGATTCGAATCAAACTCGGGAATCGTCAAAAAGAGCGAAAGAGGAAAAAGAATGGCGACGTGGGTGGGCAGTGACCGCGACGTCAACGATGCCTCGCTGCCTCCTCTACTCCTGGAAGTGCAGCAGCAGCAGAAGAAGGAGGAGATGAAGAAGACAACCCCTCTCGACGTCGACCCCGACCACGTCCTGGGCCTCGACCGGCCCGGCTGGCGCCTCCCGCACGACACATCCCCCATCGAGATGGACCACTCGGAGTCGGAGCAGCAGGAACAGCAGCAAGGAAACCACGACCTCGAAGTGGAGATGATGAAGATAAAGAAAGAAGAGGAGGTAGCGGGGAAGGAGTATACCCTCGATGAGGTGGGACGGCACAAGGGACCGGAGAGCTACTGGATTGCGGTGGGGGAGGGCGTCTACGACGTCTCCTCCTTCGTCCTCTCCGGTCGCCACCCGGGCGGCGACCTCATTCTCCAGGGTATCCTATTTTATTTTTATTTTTATTTATTTTTATTTATAATGTTTATTCTTCGCTTTTTGGGGCGAGTGTCGTTTTTCGTTCTTCATAGAATTAATTATTTCTATTTTCAGCAAAAAATGTCCCAAATTTCAACATAGTTTCTGTTTACAATTCAATAATATATTTGTTTCTTTAAAAAGATATGTATCCAAAAAGAAAGAAGACTCACGCAGGTGCTTGTTTGTGTTGTTCCGGGAAGGAATGGGCAGGGACGCCACGGTGATGTTCAAGACGACGCATCCGGCTGCAGTGAGTTCTCTCCTGGGAAAGGTGAGGGTCCCTGTCCATTTACGATGGCACGCTGGACCAAGTGTGCATCAGCGACTTGACAGTTAACCCCACTTCGTGTCGTGTTGGTGCAGTACTATATCGGGAAGCTCAAGCGACCGGACAATCTGTTCAAGTACAACTGGGATAGGTAAGGGAGGGACGCCGAGATGGTGTGAAGGATGATGATTAACTCACCTGCTACAATCTACAGCAAGTTCTACTCTGTCCTCCAGAGCCGTGTGGAGGCCTACTTCCGGGACAACAACATTTCGAGGCAGGAATCGCCTCTTCTCTGGCTTCAGGCTTTCCACACTGTCTTCTTTTTCTTGCTCTTCATGTACGACCTGCTTGCATGATGGTTATGTTCAAAGCTTGACGGCGTGGATGGTGGTTAGGTATGTCGGATACATCAAAGGCAACCTTCTGGGCTGTGTGATGATGGGATGGTTCTACTCCCAATTCGGTATCACGATCATGCACGATGGCACGCATGGTGGGTTCTCGAAGAATCCTACGATTTGCAAGCTTGCCTCTTTGGTAGTCTTTCCTCCTTACGTATGGTACTGCGGTTCACCTTTGACGGAAGTGAAAAAAATGCAGGTAATGGACCTGATGGGAAGCAGCTCGCTGGTGTGGAAGCATGAGCACAACATAGGCCACCATCAGTACACCAATACTTCTCAGGATCCAGACGCTACCACTGCATTTCCCATGCTGCGCTATCATCCATCTCAGCCCTGGCGCTCGTACCACCGGTTTCAGCACTTCTATGTTTGGCTGCTTTATCCGTTTATCGTGTACAAGTGGTATCTGTCCGACATCATGTTCGTCATCAAGAAGCAATACCGGTAAGCCATCTTCTGTATGAAATCGCGATTTCCTTTCTCACCTCTACTGCTATGTCCTCCCAGGGACATACCTATGTATACGCCATCCATCTCCTATCTTATTCTGTTCGCCATTACCAAGGCCCTGCTTCCCCTGTGGGTCCGTGAGCGTCCTAACACTATATCACACGGGTCGCTAACTTCGTTTCTGTTCACTGCAGGTGATTCTTCTGCCTTGCTACCTCCACGGAACAGCTTATGGCCTGTTATGCATGACGATCACCTTCTGCGTCGCCTCCTACGCATTTGCACTCCAGTTCGTGATTACCCATCTTGCTGACGACGTGGTCTTCCCGGAAGAGCTTAACCAAGAGAACGACTGGGCCAAGTGCCAAGTGCTTGGCTCCTCGAACTATTCCACCTCCAATCCCATCGCCACTTGGCTCTCCGGTGGTCTCAACTACCAGGTAGCCTTCCTCACAAAGTTTTAGGCAAGAGGTTGTGTCTAATCCTCGAGCTGCAGATCGAACATCATCTCTTCCCGGCCATTTCTCACACGCGGTTGCCTGACATCGCTCCCATTGTCAAGGTGGCCTTTCTTTTACGAACTGCTGCCAATCGTGGACGCGACCACTAACATACGTGCTTGCAGCGTACGTGTGAGGAGTTTGGTCTGCCCTACTTTGAGCACAAAAGCTTTTTCGAAGCCCTCAAGCACCACTTTTACCACCTCCGTCGCATGTCGGTGCGTCCCGTAAACATGCCTAAGGCCGTGCCTGTCTCCGTGCCTAAATCAGCCAAGTACGTTCAACCCCTTACACGTACGTGCAATTCCGTTGATCGTTTTTGTGTGAATCAACAGGTATGATATGCTGCTGTTCTCAGGCTGCGCGCTCTTCTTTGCAGTCGTATGGGCCCTCCACTATCAGCTGAGCTAGACGTGTACTCTTCTTACTTACCACAATATTATTTATTGCATCGACCTGCGGCATCCCCGTTGGCTGGTTTGCAGTGAAGTCAGTGAAGTAACGCTCTGTTGGAGGTGGAAAAAAATCACAAGCAGAAGACAGAGGGAAGGAAAAAGCACAAGATTGACAATTCTCCTACTGAGTGGTGGTGGTAGCCACGGACAGCTTAGACCACACATAGGGGTAGAACTTGTCGGCGACGCCGGCCAGGAGGGAGGCTGAGTCGATATCCTCACCGCCATCGATATACGACGACCCGAGCTTCGCGTAAAGCGAATCAAGAACCTTCCGCAGCTTGGCGTCGCCACCTCTAGCGGGTACTATCACAGCCGAGGTGAACTCAGCGGGAAGTCCATACCTCAAAACTGGAACGGGCAGCAAAACGTGAGTTAGCCCGATCCCGACACACAACAGGCAGCTGAAGTACCTGCTTCCACGAATGTACGGATGACCTTGAGGTGCACCCAGCTGCTGAAAGCCTCAGCAAAATTGAGTCTGCACCACCTCACCAGGTGATCCTGGAATTGTGCACAGTAAGCAAGCGAATTAGTAGGTTGTTTGGACACCATGAAATAGAACAGTATTCACCTTCTGCTTCTTGCGCTTGTTTTCGTTCTTCTTGAGGTCTTCCTTGCCTGTCTCAACAGCCTTGGGATCGAACTTGTACTCACGGACGGTCCACTTCTTCGCGCGGGCTTGATTCTTAAAGTCATCGGCCATCTTCCTGAAGAGGACGACGTTGTAGAGGTTGAAGTCGCCATCGGTGTAAATGAGGCTGCACATAAGAGTCAGCACCCTACATTTCAAGAACAAAGAATGCCGCTACGTACTCAGAAGAGCGAGGTACAACATCGTTCACAAAGGTCTCGTATGTATCAAGCCACTCCTTTGAGCCAGCCCTAAGACAAAATTACAGATGAGTACGCTAATCCGTAGTGATACTCCACAAGACCGATAACCAGGCGAGGCACGTACTTGCTGACGACGACAAAGAGTGTGGTGAGGTACTCACTTTCAATGAAGTGTTGTGGCTGGACCAGGTCGCCAATGTCACGCACAATAAGACTGCCACTATATGAGGCCAGTAATGATAGGATTTAGGGGTTCAGCCACCTTGTGAGTTGCACAATGACATAACATCGTACGCAGTCTTTTTCTTCTCGGCGGCGATAGCCTGATTGACGGCCTGGAAAGCGCTAGACTTGGTCCTGAGATCCTCATCAATCTTGGCCATTGTCTGCAGAACAAGCAAGAGATGAGAGAATGTCTCAAAGGTCCGTTCCCTCTTCCACCTGTGTGGACGCTTCCTCCAACAGACAAGAAGAGAGGTAGGTACGGTGGAAACGGCATCAACAACGTCCTTCAGCGGGCTGGTGAGCTTGTACTTAGCCTCGTCCCACCCGAAATTGGTCATCCAAAGGTCCAGGCCCACTAAAAAAAAACAAAATTATTTAAATGGAAAATATTGTAAGCGATAACTAAAAAATTTAAGTTACTAGAAACTTTTCTAATATTAACGAAAATAAATTTAAAACTGGATTAATTAAGCGGTGTGAAGGGGTACCGTTATTGATGGAGAGGATCTTCTCGTGCTGTTCGGCGGCACCCGTCTCGGGGTCGATGTAGAGGTCGTGAAGCTGACGGGCGATCTTGTTGACGACACCCTCGAAGACTTGGTCCTTCCGGCCGAGGTCCTCACTGAGCGACAACAGCGAATCGAGGGACCCGACACGGAGGTTCGGAAGAGGGAATCGCCCCGCTTTAGCTCCCGCCGACTGCACGCTTGAGTGCAAGGTCTCGAACGGGTAGGTCTTGGGCACCGCCACGAACCAAAACGAGATATTCTCCTCCTTTGCGGCCTTCATCTGATTTTTCTGTTCGTCGAATTGGCAAAATTTAGTTTGCATATTGTAATTATTTTCATCAACATTACAGCATTAAATTTTATAATCTTGGGCAGAAATTGAAGAACGAGCGGAGAGCGAATTGGGGGAGGGGGGGGGAGATAAGGTTAAAAATTTGAACGCACATTTGGGTGGGAAGCTCAAGTGAATGGAGAATCGAATTGGGGTGGATGTTTTCCGGTGATGAGAAGGGGCAGTCCTCTTCTTCTTCCTCTGCTTCTTCGGCCACAGAAGCGAGAAGGCTTCTCTTCTTCGCAGAGGCGTTTCTCACCCTGTCGACACAAAATGGAACTTTCTGTCTCCGGTTCTCAAATTACATATTTCACGTTTCGGAAATAATTTCAAATTAACGCAATCACAAAGATATGGTGGGCAAGAACACACCATCCAATAATATAAATAGGTACTATTCAGTTTACAAGCATGTTGTGGAATCTTTGCGGTGAGAAGTATCACTTGGTCAGAGCCTTCATGAGAAGCTGCTTGAGGTCTTGGTTCTCCTTTTTAAGTTGTTCGATCTGATCACGCGCAGCCATCAGTTGCCGCCGAAGTTCCTCTGGGCTCATCAACATCAGTTCCATGCCTCCTCCACTCTCTCTCGCAGACACTGCCCCGCTTTCCTTCATGTTGAACGTATCTCCTTGAGGTTGTTGAATTTTCATTCAGCATTCATCGGTGCACGGGAATGCGGGCGCGCACTTACCGTATCCATTCTGACTACCATCGTCGTCATCATCCTCATCTCCCGGCCCAACCATCGTTCCACCCCAATTGTTATCCTGGAAAGAACATTTTGTGTGTGAGGAGCTCCTCATGACGTGGGTTGCATCTACGAGAAGTAGAGATACCTCGTCGTCGCTCCCATTCACAACCCTGGAGCCCATGTTACCCCCACCCTCTTTTTCTTCTTCCTCCTCCTTGGCTTTGCCAGCCTGTTTTTCATCCTCCACGGCTTTCCGCTCTCGGATAGAGAGGCATTCTTCGATTCTATCGATGAGTACCTCCTTCCCCAATGCTGATCCGCCAATCACAAACGGATGCTGCAGGCCACGCGCCCTGGTTAGCTACAGCCATGTCGCGGTCACAGTGTCAAGTTTACCGTGAGTAGTTCAGTTGCCGTTGGTCGTTGTGCCGGCTCTTTCGTCAAGCACAAGGCCTAAGCAGCAGTGAAACCATGATAGTGAGAGGTCATGTCGTCCATCCACAAGGGAAGTGAGGTACCACAAAGCTGTTGAGATCGTCGCTCCACTTGGAGGGCTCGGTGAGAGTGGGCGGGGGCTTGATCGGCACCATGCGCATTGCTCGCAGCGGGTTCATGTCATGGTTGGGGGGAAGACCCTCGGCCATTTCGATGATGGTGATCCCCAATGACCATACGTCCGCCTGCGCGGCAGATCATGTTCTTAGCATTGTTCTGCTCTTGTTTGCGCTGAACATGAGAGTACCTTGCCATCGTATGCCTTCTTCATTATCACCTCTGGTGCCTGACATGTTGGAGAAGGTGAGTCAGTTACACAGGACGCTCCTTGGCTGCAAGTGAGGTAACTGGGTACCATCCAAAGAGGAGTGCCCATCACCTCTTCGGCCGTATCTTTGGATTGTGTTAGCGTTGCCGAAACGCCGAAATCAGCGATCTTGACCTGAGTAAGGTGGAAAATGGCAACGACGAATCAGTCCTGATCCCTTATCTTCTCCTATTCTGCACGGGGTTCGAGAAGAGGCACCTGAGCCTTCTCGTTGAGGAGAATATTGGCCGCTTTGACATCGCGGTGAATGATCTTCATGGCGTGAAGGTACATCAGTCCCATCAACGTGCCCCTCGTTATAAACTGTACGCGCGGGTGAGGTTAGAATTGATTTACCATTTTCACCGATACTAAAAGCGAGTGACGCACCTTGATGTGGTCCTCATTGAGAGGCTTGTTGCAAGTCTCAATCATGTCCCGCACCGAGCCCAGTGAACAGTAGTCCATCACGATCTGTCATCCATGGGCCGCCACAAAGCAGGATGAGCATCAAGCCTGATTGTTGGCCGTGCGGGAGAGGAAAGACTCGAACCCAGAATGCATCGTCCTTTGAGAGCGACCCGTAGTAGGACACGATGTACTTGTTTGTACACTTCTTGAGAATCTCGATCTCCTTCTTGAGCTCTTCTTGTTGGGCTGTGTTTCCCAGGGCTGTGATGACCTTGATGGCGAACACATTCCCCGATCCCTTCTGGACTCCTCTGTACACGGACCCATACGCTCTGTGTGCACCCTCACTCTTAGCATTTGACGTTACCTGTGACGATTACACTCTCAAGGCGGTACCCTGTGCCGAGCTTGGTGCTAAGCTCGAAAGCATCCCCTGACCAGCGGTACTCTTCATCAACGTGCACCTGAAGTGACGAGATGTCCACTTAGACCAGAATGGAAGCATAAGTGCCGTCACCAAAAGGAGAGAACTGACCTTGTGACGAATGTTGGTGGGATTGCTGACTGCTGAGACTTCCTCGTTCTTCTTTCTAGCAAGTACCGCCTTCTTCGTCTACTTGCGACAACGCACAGTACATGGATAGAGGCCATGCGCATGAGCGAGAGCATCAGCTTTCGGTAGCATTCAAGACGTACGAAAAACTTCTCACTCATGGTACGACGCTGTTCTCCCTTTTTCTGAGGGCTCGTTGCGATAGTTGTCTGGGCACTGGGGCGCGAAGCAATCGTGCTGGCTGAAGAGGGCTGAGAGCTTGCTCCACTGGAATGATCCCTCGAACTCGTGAGTGATCTCCGTCGCGCCGCCTTGCCTGCCAGCAACTCCTCTGCATTCCGGGTAGGAAGTTGAGTTCAAGATATATGAAACAGGAAAAGGGGTAAATACAAACCTAGATTGTAGAAGACGAGCGTGGAGGGCAAGTAGTCTCGTTCTATGTATCCGCCCATCACAAATAGCTGGCAGTTTGGTTCGAGTGAGATCAAGCAGATTGGGTGGAGGATGAATGGGGAAGTCGCGCACCTTGCGAGCGTCGTCAGAGCCCACGAAGGTGGCGGTGTGTCGGGCACGGCCCTGGAGGCCCTTTTCTTCGATCAGGGGATTGTTGACCCGACACTGCTCCCACCGGTTATCCCCTTTCCCTCTGAGGGTTAGAATAGGCCTGAAGTGGCACGATGGAGAGAGGAAACCTACGGCTGAAATAGATCCAGAGCTCGTTCGACACACGCTGGGTGTCGTCCTTCTTCGTCACCCCACCAAACACCACGAACCCTGCGGAGTGAATGAAGAATTTAGATTTCGCCGCTGATCTGGAGCAGGGCGATGAGGGAGAAGGCGGTGCCTATCGAGAACACTTCTGCAGCAGCGTGGCCAAACCGCGCCGCCAGGTGCTCCTCAGCTTCGAGCTTCAGCCAAGCTTGGGTTCCTGTGGATGGCGGAAGAGGAAGTGATGTGATGCGGTGCTTGGACACCTTGTTAGTGAAGAAAGGACGAACCAACGTCAAAGCGGTGAAGATCACCGTAGGGAAGCTCCTGATGATTGCAACCTCCGTAGATATACAGTGATTGACCTTGTTTATCACTAACGGCTGAGTGGAAGGCTCGTGGAGGTGGAGCCTTGCCCTTGACCTCTGGTTTGGTCCACACCAGCGTGTCTGCGCGTACATCAGTCAGCAAGATGGCGACTGTTGGCATCCGTTGGATGTGCATAGGAGAGGGTGGGGAGGAGGATAGGTAACTGAGATCAAGGACGTAGAGATTTGAATGGAACTCGCGGTTGGATGAGCGTCCTCCGAAGATGTACATTTGATCTCCGACGAGGGTAGCGGTGTGCCCGGCCAGACGTGGAGGCTTCTGGCCGGTCACCTTCACCTTGCGCCACTCTCCCGCTGCTGCAGTACGGGTGATGTTGCAGAATGAGGAATGAGACGCCCCGATGCAGAACAGAAGATTGAGGCGCACCCATATCAAGGATGTAGAGGTCGTTGCGACATTTCGATCCATCATACCCACCATACAGGTACAGCCTGCCACAACGCACAGACAATCAATCAATCAATCCATCACAGTGTACGATGATGGTGATGGAAGTGTTTGCGAACTTGGAGTTGTGTAGCGCGGTCGCATGTTGGCATCTCTTGTTGGGTACGCTGCCCTTGACAGTCAAGCGCTGGTATGCAAAGCTGCTGGCTGATGAGCCATAGCATACCATCAGCAAACTGAGAGTGAACACAGGAGAAACGTGGTTCGACGATACGTACGGTCAAGCAGGAATACTTCATTGGAAAGGTTCTTCGAGCTCTGGTTCTTGAAGGAGTAGTTGCCACCGAAGACCAGGATTTTATCGCCATAGGCATGGCATGTGTGCCATCCCAGCGGCCCGGGCGCCTGCATGTATCACGCACTTATGGGTCAGCCTGTTAACCAACCAACGAGCACTGGAACAGCAGTGGCGGAAGAGGAGGGCGAGCAGCTGACGCACATCTCCAACATATTCAGTGTTGGTGAACCAGGACATGTCGAGTGGCCGTTCGCTATGACGTGACGAAGGCGGTTCTTGCAGTTGCTTGCACCTTTATGTCGTTTCACCAACCCAATGGCCTGCTTGGTTGACACCACTGCGCTCCCTCCACTTCCTCCCAGTAAAAAGATCCTGAGTGTCTGCGCTGTCCAGGCTGAGCGCCGTAAGTGAGCGCAGGTTTGAAGAAGCTTCGAGTCTTGGAGCGAACTGGTATCCTTCTTCTCCAAATGGTCTGAGTTCCAAGACTCTCACTAGTGATGCCCTAATAAAGCAATATGCTCAAAGGACGTGACACCCACAGCAAAGCCAGATTTGGCGCGCGTTGGCTGGTGCTCACTCTGCAGCTCATCACCATCACGCACCATCACCACCAACGCGAACGGTAAGCAACGACGATGATGAAGAAAAG
The DNA here is from genome assembly GCA_000826365.1 of Acanthamoeba royreba. Classification (NCBI taxonomy): domain Eukaryota; phylum Discosea; order Longamoebia; family Acanthamoebidae; genus Acanthamoeba; species Acanthamoeba royreba. The sequence continues at coordinate 507 of CDEZ01018921.1, read as the reverse complement.
GCAGAGGATGGTGTATAGGTGATTTTCTTGTTTTTAGTTGGGGCGTTTGGAGCGGGAGCAAAGGGAGGGAGAGCTGACAGGAAGAGGAAGAGAAGTCTACAACTTGCTTCCCATTTAGTGGGCAGGAACCTCGGCAGAGGCAGCAGGAGCAGGCTGGCTGATCTGCTCGCCGTAACCCTTGGCACCCTCGGGGATGGGGAAAGCAGCCTCTTCCTTGGGCTCGTGAATCCTGACCACGTCGGGCAGAGTCCTGGGGATGTGGCCCCTGACCGTGGGGTCCCACGGGAGCATGATAGCGACCTTGACACCGAGCACACCCTGGCGCAGGAGGACGTGACGCACGGCCACATCGATGAAGTCCTTGGTGGGCTGACCAGCCTTGATCATGTAGCCATCGCGGAACTTCATGGACTTGGCACGCTGAGCACGCAGCTTACCAGTCACAGTGACTTCGCAACCCTTGGCCTTGTTCTCCATGATGAACCTAAGCACACCATAGCAAGCCCT
>CDEZ01018920.1:0-23584 GCA_000826365.1 Acanthamoeba royreba | reverse complement strand
TACAGGTCGCTTGCGTCTGCGGTTATGGTGACGTCGGCAAGGGTTCCGCTGAGTCCCTCAGGGGCCAGGGTGCCCGCGTCGTCGTGACTGAGGTTGACCCCATCTGCGCCCTCCAGGCCTGCATGGCTGGCTACGAGGTTGTCCGCATTGAGGACGTCCTCGACCGTGCTGAGATCTTCGTCACCACCACTGGCAACTGCGATATCATCCGCATTGAGCACATGGAGAAGATGCGCCACAACGCCATTGTGTGCAACATTGGTCACTTCGACAATGAGATCCAGGTCAAGGCCCTCAAGGAGTTCGCCGGCATCCAGAAGATCAACATCAAGCCTCAGGTTGACCAGTTCGTCTTCCCCGACGGCCATGCCATCATCCTCCTTGCTGAGGGTACGTTGCTTAATCCCAATCCCTGCACTTCCATCAACCCACTTTTCTGTCGGGCTTGGTGTGCGCGCTCGCTTGCTGTGGTGCGCGATGATGCTTTTATCGATGATTCACATGACCATTCTCGTGATTCCAATTTCCCAATGCCTGAGCCTCAGGCCCACCTGCCCATGTTAACGCAGCACCACCAGCATCAGCAGTGACTTACCTGTTCATTCCTTCTCTCTGCAGGTCGTCTTGTGAACCTTGGCTGCGCCACTGGTCACCCTTCGTTCGTGATGTCGAACTCGTTCACCAACCAGACTCTTGCTCAGATCTCCCTGTGGAAGGAGAAGTACGAGCTGGGCGTCTACACCCTGCCCAAGAAGCTCGACGAGGAAGTGGCCCGTCTCCACCTCGAGAAGCTCGGCGCCAAGCTCACCGTCCTCACCGACAAGCAGGCCAAGTACCTCGGCATCGGCAAGGAGGGTCCCTTCAAGCCCGACCACTACCGCTACTAAGCTGCTGTTGCGGCCGCCGCATCGGCTGCTGCTCTCCACTCGGCGTTAATCTCTCTGTGCGCGCATGTGCGTAAGTGTCTCGTGAGGTGACACCCCTCCAGCGCTGGAGATGAAGCCGTGGAACAACGCGACACCATTTTGTTGTGAAAGATGAAGAGAGCCCTCGCTCTTCATTCATCCCCTTCTAATTTAATTTATTTAAATTCGACCAAAATCCCATGTTTACGGCTTCTTGTGCATTTCTTGAAATTTGTTCACTTCATTCGCATTTACAGCGAAAATGTAGAGGACAAGAGATGGATGCGTTCCCATCTTCTTGTCGGCCTACATATCGACTACACAATGAGGAAGGGTGACAATACGAATCCATTGAATGTGCACACCCAGCACCAGGGCTGGTGGAGAGCCAAGGAGAAGGAGGGCAAAAGGCAGCCCATCAGGAAGGTGGATTTGGACATGGGCGATCGAGCGGCGTTCATCCTCTACAACGTCCTGTCGCCCGCCGAGTGCGCGCACATGATCGAGCACACCGAGAAGGTGGGCTACAAGCCGATGCCCGAGTACTCGCCCTCCTACCGCAGCAACACGAGGGTCATCATCGATGATACCGACCTCGGCGATGAGCTGTGGAATCGCGTCAAGTCCTACATGCCCGCCCTCAAGGAAGGCAACCAGCAATGGGAACCTTATGGCCTCAATGAGCGCTGGCGATTCTGTAAGTACGTGCAAAGTTCTTTCGTTCTTTTTGAAATTACAAAATATTAATTAATATAATAAATTTGTAATATTTTAAAGGGGATTTTTTGATTTTAAATAATATTTCACAATATAAGAAAAAGATAATAGAGTTAGAGACAAAAAAAGAGTGCTTACCTGTGGTGTATCGTGGCTAGGTACACGCCAGGCCAACACTTCTCTGCGCATTACGACTCTTGCTTCCGGGTGAGCAGCTCGGACAAGTCGATGCTAACGTGGATGATCTACTTGAACGATGTCACTGATGGCGGTACGACATTCCACCGTAGTGCCCAGACTTGGGTGATGCTTGAATGCTTGTTGTTGTCGCATGCGATTCTCACGCTGTGTGTTGTTTGTGTTGTTGAATGGACCATCAACAGGTACTACGGTCTTCCTCGAAGGTAGCAAGGACGTTGTGCGGCCGGAAGCGGGCATGGTCCTGGTCTTCCAACACAGGATCTATCACGAGGGTGAACGGCTAACCGCTGGCAAGAAGTACCTCATGCGCAGCGACGTCATGTACCGCCGATGTGAGGATGATTGATGCGTGCTCTTGGTCATCAGCGCCTTTCATACGTTTCGCAATATTTTTAAACATTTCAAATACATTTCCGAAACACAAAACTTTTCTCTGCTTTTTACATTTTTAAATTTACCAAAATCTGACCAAAGAAATTCAATCAAAAAACAAATCGTTGGAGGAAAGATGAACATCCTGCCGCACAAGAGTTGGCATGTGTGGACAGAAAAGAATGTGGCCAAGGTGCGCAAGGACGAGGAAGAGCACCGCCAGGAACAAGAGCGCAAACGCAAGCGCGCCCTCGACGTTGTACGTCTTTTTTCTTTTTCTTTATTTTTAACTTGCTTTTTTATTTTCGCGTAGGACTTAATCATTTAAAGTGAATTATTGAGGTAATTTTATTTGAGAAAGGAAAATCATTTAAGCAATTAAAATATTATTATGCAAAAATAATAAAAGCGATGAATGCTCATCGGACAAAACAGGAACAAGAGAGACGGTTGGAATCGTTGCGGGAACGTAACAAGCGACTTAAGGGAGACGACAGTGTCCAGGATGAAGGTGGCTTACTCACTCTTCTCTTGTTTCCAGTGATTGTCAGCCCTTGATGATCATCATTCTCGTGTGTTAACGCGCTCTCTCTTTCCCTCTCTTCCCGACCAGAAGAAGCACAAGGTGGCCAGCTCGTTGCCGTGCAGGAAGGGGAAGGGCAAGTAGTCGCTTCGGAGCCGCTCAAGCACGTGAACTTCTTCGAGGACCTGGAACTCCAGCAGCGTGCGGAAGATACCGTAAGTGCATTCTTCCTTCTTGATCGGTACGAGAGAACGTGTTTCATCACTGACCTGGAATGGATTCTTCATTGCCAGCGCAATCCCGAGTATGAAGCAGAGAAGAAGGCCCAAAAGGATAAGGAAGAGCGATTCTTCACGACATACCTCGGCCAAAGTGCGGCCGAGACACAGAGTACGTCAGTGCTCTTTCGTCAGCAAAACTGTAACCACTTACACTGACCGTAATGGGTGCAGAGGTCAAGCCATGGTACTATGGGGCACCTGAAGCAACGCCCTCATTGCCTCCAGAGAAAGAACGCAAGCAAGCTCGGATCAAAGCAGAGAAGGACCCACTCGCGGCTATGGGTGTATTCCTACAACGCAAGAAGCAAGTAGATGCGGTATGGATGCCATAATGCTGATGCGCATCAACCAGTACATCGCGTCTAACACTTCAGCTTGTCTCCTCTTCATATGTGCAGCAAATTCAAGCGATACAGAACGGTGGAATCAACGGCACGCCTGCGATGCTGGCCCGAAGTATGAAGATCGCTGCGCAAATGGCTGCCAGCAGCACGACTACTGCGTCTGCAGGGGTTAAGGCAGATGAAGCACTGCCAAAAACGGACAAGAAACAGGAGAAAGACAACAAGAAGGACAAGAAAGACAAGAAGAAGAAAAAGCACAAGAAAAAGAAGAAGAGCAAGAAGCACTCTTCATCTTCGTCATCGGACAGCGATAGCGAGGACAGCGAAGCAAAAGCAGAGCGGTTAAAGAAGTTGCGAGAGGAAAGGATGAAGCGTGAAACAGGCGAAAAGAACAAGGTACCAACTCGCATCTGTTTCGCCATCATCAACACTTGACTGACTGGCTCACTTGGGCAGACGCGACAGTTGCTCTTTGGCAATCCGAGCCCGGTAGACAATAATAATAATAATGGAGGTTATAGCTCTCAGTTTGCGCCTCACATTGGCGGCACGCTCCGCAGTCAAGGTATATTGTGTTCAGTTATGGCGATTGTTGGTTCTCCACCTGATCGCGTCCCTCGATTGTGTGTAACGTTATCAGATCGTGAACGACGAGCACAGGAAAGAGAACGGCGAGAGAAGCAAAGGGCGAGACGGTACGACGACGGTCCCACCGATGATTATCGACGACGTGATTCATCAAGCCGTCATCGCCGCAGCTCCTCGTCCTCCTCGCGTTACTATGACTGAATGGTGGTTGAAGCATCTAATTTTCATCATCAACTAGAATAACAACATGTTGCAGATTGATGCGCAGTCAATAACAATGCTGGAACCTGGAGTCCTGCCCAACTACTTGCCCATGTTGAAGTTAGATACGGCGAAGTTAGGTACGGATGCCACAAGATCTCGGTTACTTCAGCTTTGGTCCACTTTAAACAGATCAGCTCCAACAAAGCCTGGCTGTCTCTGTGTCCTTGCCTTGCTTTGCTCATCAATTAATAAGCCGACGGCCAGCAATCGTAGTGGTAAGCCTTCCATTGGAGCTGGCTTCTTCAACAGGATTGGATGGAGTTTTCTTTCGCCGAAAAAGAAAACTACCGAAGTTCGGTGGCATCAAGGAAGAGAAAGGGAAAGTACGTCATACCTCCGCCAGAACTTCCCTTTGACACAGGATGGACGCGACAGGCTCTCCAAAGCTGGAGACACCGGGCGATGAAGTGACAGCAAAGGACGTGCCTGCTGATGCATGGCTACACGTTTTCTCTTATGTGGAACCAGCCGACTTGCTCTCCGTGGCGCTGGTGTGCCGTGAGTGGCATCTTTACTCGTCCCACAACCAAGTACTCCACTTCCTCTATCTTCATTAACATCATCTTCACCTTCTTCTTCTTCTTGCTGATGGTGCGGTGCGACGTTCTAGGTATGGCGTCAGGTCTTCGAAGTAAAGAGAATGCAGCCCAGATGCCCTGCCATCTCTGATGGAAGCGGCTGTGAGTACAAGCAAGCATGCATGACGCAGTCCAAACGCGACAAGATGTGGAGGGAGAAGAAGCTCACTGTGACGCGTCTCAAACACACCGGTAGCGTGAGAGGTGTTGCTATATCTCCGACGGTAAGACATCGGCCCATGTCTTGTCACCAAGATGGATACTCTGGCTCAATGACATCATCTCTTGATTGTGAGACAGGACAAGAGGTTCGTCGCTGTGGCATCGTACAGCGGCATTCCTCAAATCATGTTCAATGCGTACTTGCCCTCCTTGAATCATCCACCAACATGAGCCATTAACACTTCCTCAATGAAACAGCGAAGAGGTAACTAGAGGTAGCCCGACCAGGCGCCTCAATTCGACACGTTGGACATGTGACGGTGCAAAGGTACATAATAGGAGTTAATTCTGCCGTGTAGCCTAGCTGCGACAATGACGTTGTGATGATGTTCAGGTGGCGTTCGGTTGTCACGATAAAAAGCTCTACGTGTTCGATCCCGAAACTCTATACCCTAGCCATGTATACGATAACGCTATCTATGGTGGGAAGAACCGCGCAGCTTTGGGTGCGTGTGTGCTTTCCCTTGATGATGGTCCTCCACCCTTTTGCTGACACTGTGGCCGATACACCCGTACAGAAGCTCATCCCGATAACCCTGACCTGATGATCTGCAGTGGCCCCACCTACGCCAACGCACTGAACTTGATTGACCTTCGCATGGATAAGTTCGTGCCGATGAAGGTGTGCTTGTATTGCTTTCATGTTCAAGTGAATTCTACTGACCACATCTCTAGCTGCATTCGTCTACAGTAAGGGACATCTGTTTAATCAGGGGCCACCACTTTGCTCTACGGGATGAATGGGTTGTGGCCTCCATCTCCCCTGGGGACAGTTTCGTGCAGGTATCAGGCGCCTCTTCACTGGACATGAATGGTGACAGTGTATCTGCTGATGCTGATGACTCCAACAACAGATCAGCAGTCAAAAGAAGGGTTACAGTTACTGCTCGCATGAGCTTTCCACACTCAACGGAGCGCATAGGGTGTTGGGTGGTTTCTCCCTGGCAATGCCACCTCCCTACTTTGGTTTCTCTCGTGATCAGCGTCTCTACAACGCCAACCGTACGCATCGCTCGGCCTGCTTGGGCGTGCCTTGCCTTGCGTTGATTCCTTCTCCAGGATTCGTCATGGCAGGTCGTTATGGTGAAGCTGAGACGTTTCGCCCAAGTTACCTCACCTTGCAGGAGAAGAACGTCATAGGTCACGTGCGTAAGCACTATTGGAAGATGAGGTAACACGTGACTAGCAATCCTAGTGCTCACTGTTTTGCATTGACTTCGCTCCCAGGTACAACGCCAATGGCACACTTCTATTTGTGGCCACCGACGATGGCAGTCTGGAGCTGCTCCGTCGTAACTCCGACGGCAAGCACGTATGGTTGCGCACGCTGTTCAATGGTGAGCAAGACTTAGAGGACTGTGACATTGCGCTAGATGATTCCTGTATGTTCCCACCCTGCACGCCTGCGTGGACAAAGGCACTGGAAATCTCACCTTGTAAAACAGACGTGGTGGCAGGGTCGAAAAATGGCTCCGTGGTGTACATCCAACTCGAAGATGAAGCAGTGAAAGGGGTATGAGATCAGTCGAGGCCAAGACCTTTGATGAACATGCCAGGTGACGATGTTGATAGGTTTCCCTTTTACACCCTTGTGAGAATTGTCTTGCATCATGTCCTTCATCAAGACAGCAAGGCCTTGGTGGCTGCATCCTCACTTGCAACATAGGCCTCCTTATGCATTGTTTGGTACATGCTTTTTCTTTCAAAGGTCTCGTCAAAGTGGCCGAGAAAGGGATCGGGTCCCTTTCCGTGTGTCCCTTCAATACTTTCTTTTTATGGAAGGCAGAAAATGATTGGATTAGGTAAAAATTTCCTTATTTAGGAAATTTTTAAATAACTGAATTCTGTACCTTCACTTCATCACTTCATCCTCACCACTGCTGGCTGCATAGGAGAGTGACGTGATGGAGTACCCGGATGACCCTCACTGCCTTGCTCGCTGCCCCGTGCAGCAACACTGTGTGGTATGGGGCCTCACACTCCAGAGCAACACAAATAACTAACATTCCGAACAAATAAATATGATATATAATAAAGACACAATTTAAAATTATATTCATTTATTTTGAAATTATTGATGAATTCCTGCGTGCAGAGATCATACGAGAACCGTCATGCGCTGTTTCGGGGTACGGAGAAAAAATTATATTTATTTATCGAAATATATTTTATTTTTTTCTGAGTTTTTCCGTTTTAGGTTGGGTGAACCGGATGGTGCATGCGCGCGACATCAAGCAGGTCTCTGATGCGCACGCTCTCGTCCTCGTCGAGCTGGCGGTCAGTGGGCACACTGCCGACATGCAGCTGTGGCCTTTCTTGATCGGCGCTCTCCTTCGTCTCGTACGGCTACTGCATCCTCATCCATCATCATCATCTTCATCTTGCACCTCACCCATCTTTGTTATCATCTTCACTTCATCATCATCATCATCACCTTCGTCCATTCGTTGCTTGAGAGCGCAGTGCTGATTGCGATGATGGATTGATTAAATCGGTGGTGCTGAGCAGGGTGATGCGCGCGAAGCAAGAGCGGATGCCGATGCCCAAGAGCGCACAACACAGGATGGGGATATGCAGTTGCAGGTGGAGTTGCTTCTTGCACGCCATCTCTGGCACATCGACGCCAATCTGTGCGGACCGTGGATAGATCGCATCACTGGCCTCATTGTACGCCATCAGCAGATGACCTGTTGTCCTCATAGGCACATGCAGTCGTTAACAGTGTTGTGTGTTGATGTGGTGCCGAAGGCGAGTGAGAAGACGCCAGAGGTGGTCAAGATAGAGTTGCTTCAATACATCGGGAGCAGTGATAGCAGTTCGGATAAGCTCAACTTGATTCCTTTTCTGATTGGAAGAGCCAAGAAGGAGCCCAACGACAAGGCGCGAGCATGTGCAGTGTTCGCTCTCTATCGCCTGTACGTTGTTGTTGTTCGTTTGCTGTTGACGAGCATTCTTTCGAAGAGGTCTTGATTATCTCTCACGCGAGACAGGAGGAAGCGCTGCTGGGAGTTTTCCAGGACGCAATGGGCTAACAGAACCGTCGTGGAATTGTGGACTCATCACCTTGATGATGGCAGTGCCACAGCACCCGAGACGAACAGGAGCGACATTCCACCACCACTGGGCATTCTTACATGTACTGCTTTGGGTACGATCACCTCATCTCTGCGTTCAAGGACTCAAATGAACTCACCCTCAATAAACAACAGCATATTATGCAATCGATGCCAACCAGTTCGGTGATGACGTTGAAGTGGCTGTTCCCGACGCTGCCCTCGCACATGCAGTCTCAGTGCTCTGTGATGACTCAACAGTTATGAAGGCTTGGAACGCCATTCCTGGTACTGCGCTTCTCTCCTTGGTCCTGTTCATAAAGGAAAGCTGATGACTCAACATCATGCGTGTACATGTAAGGCGGGGCATATCTGTTCTCTGCCGGCACAAGTTCATCTGTGCCCCTCGTCGATCTCGTGTCATCGGAGTGCTTTGAAGCCTACCGGCGTGAAAGACCAGAACAACAAATACCAAAAGGGGCACTGAGAGTGAACGTTCGCGTGGAGAGACCTTACTCTGTGAGAAATGGCTTCTTTGCCGAGGTGACCCTAACCCTTATCGTACTTTGTGATCAAACAGTACTCACTCTTCGCTGGAATTGATGCCAGATGATGGAGAAGCAATGCGGATTCTGCAGAGATCCTCAGATCGTCTATCACATGCTTGATGCTCTGCCTTCTGCCGGTAATGACGCAGTCAGGTCAGTGCTCTGCTACATACTGCTACATACTGCGCTTTGAAATGCTGACGAGTGCAAAATACTTGTAGGTATTCCTTACTTCAACTCATGTTCGAGCTCACATTGCCAGAACAAGTCCCGCAAGGCACCTATGCTGAAGAGCTTAACCCGCATGCTTTGGCCATGCTCAAGCAACTCGCTCACGAGGCCAAGTTTGATTCCACTTGGAGCTACTTTGAAAAGTGAGATCCCCTTCTACTCACTGTGCTTGAGCAAGAGTTGGCACTCATCAGTCATGTTCAGATGTCCACAATTGTTAGAGGAGTACAAATTACCAACAACGAGGAGCGGCATGGAGGACTATGTCAAGAGAAGACTGCCAGAGTCTTTGGCCGGCCGTAAATGGTGCGCGAGAGGTTGTAGACTCTTCTATGACGTGAAGAAGCTGATGCCATGCGTGTACTTCATCCAGGTTGCCTGATCTGCGTGCAATGGAGATCGAGGTCAAGAGTAGCGCCCATGAAATCGCACTCTTGGCTTCTCCTGACCCAGACAAGCAGGCGGAAGAAATCAAAGATTACGATAAGAGTCTTGTTCGAGCACGAGATATAGGTATGGCATGGCCAGACCAATCTTCTTTGTGGTTGAATCCTAAGCAGAGGTGCGCTGGTATCTAGCTGCATGTGGCGAGATATGGGACGACTTCAGCACGCATGTCAAATGGATCTCGTACATTGTCGAGTACGGGAGTGTGCTCAACAAGGATGAGCTACTTCGTGTACGTTCTGCCACAGTTGCAGTTGATTATCACACACACAATGCTCATCAGAGTACCGTGACATTCAGCTACTGGCCGAAATGACACTTGGGTGGATGAATCCAGATTGCGTCTCGGGCATTCGTGAAGAGAAACTAGATTTCTGTGGCAAAAAGACACACAAACAACTGGTACTTCTTGTTCTTCTTGTTCTTCTCGTTCTTGTTCTTGTTGTTCTTCTTTCTCTTCCTTACACACCTATTGATGCAGGAAAAACACATTCACATATTCATCAAATTGATGCTTGATGGTCCGGATGCAAACACTCAACAACGCGCCATTTACCTGCTCGCGGTGAGGCTCTCTCTCAACTTTAGTTTAGCTGATGATGAGCTGATCCTCATTGCGCTGTCGTTCCAGCTGTTTCCTCACAAATGGCGGCTCACGCTGCCTCACTTGTTGGCCGTGTTCCGAAATGTTGACCGCTACTCCTTTGAAGTACGCAAAGCGGCTCTTGCTGCGACAGGCTTCATTGCTCCCGTGCAGCAGAACCAAGCAGAGGTGAATCACCGAGAGGCGAATGAAGTAATGGAACAGTTGATCGATCTTCTGTCTCTCTTCTTGAAGAGGCCAGGTGCATTAGTCCTTCCACAGCAACTTGTTCCTTCCGCAACACTCATCTCCACTACTATGTACAGGGCGTGTGAGCTCACTCAAGGAGACATCAGCAGCACTTCTCGCTTCACAGTCGTATATCCTCAAACAGCTCAGTGCGGCTACGAGAGAGCAACTACCATCAGATGTGAAATCGTTCTTGGCAGTGATGGGAGCGCCGTACAAGCTGTTGGAGAAGCCGAATGAGCGACCTCCGATCACGAGCTACAATGGATTCAAAGTACTTCAGGTAGGTACCTTTGGCAGACGATTCGCTTCTCCTTGATCTCCTTGAAGACACACTCACATGCCAACATTCACAGTTGTATGCAGCCAAGTGCCTTTGCAGACTTGTTCTTCGATCTAGATCTCTGTTACCCTGTACTGCTCACGCCTCATGGTTTTGGGCACAGCACTAGTGATGTGATCTCACACCTTCCCACATCACAGCTGAGCATCGTGACCACTATTTGGAGGAAGAGCAAGAGCTAGCGGAGGAAGAGGAAGGAGAAGAGGAACAAGAGGGATTGATTGAGGTTCGTGATGAATTGCGTGATCGGTACAAGCTGGAACGGTGGCTTCCATGCGTACACCGGGTGTTGCGTGGCTACAAGCTCAACGAATCTGGGTCGAGAATCGATGAAGGCCTGAAGGACATCAACAAGCTGTTCGACTTGAAGAACGAGGTGAAGCAGTTCCTCGCCAACGCGAGGCTGTTTCCATTATAGCGAGGGCAACAAGCTTACCGTGGGAGCCGTCATGACCTAGGAGTTGATCGATCTATCTTTTTATGTCCGAATAGATTGGCCTTACTGTGATGAAGGTGATGGAGCACAATTGTGTGTGGTTGTTATGCGATGACGTTGAGGAGGACGAGGTGGTGAATGCACCATCATCATCATTATCGTCACCTTGAACGGACATGTATGGACACTTGTGGTCAGCGGCATGTTCATGCATCGAATCACTCATCCCTCCTTCCCTATTCCAATGGCCGATCGGAGATGAAAGGCGCGAGCGGAGGAAGACGACGGGATCAGAGTCGAAAAGCTATGACGCCTGCTGCGAGATAAAGAGAAGGAGGTCCTTCCCTCGCAAGGTCTATGAGGCCAAGCAATACGAAGTGCGCGAGCTCAAGGAACGCCTCTGGGAAAAGCTCAACCTCATCATGCGCTCGTCTGCTCTTCAGTTGTCATCGAAGGTAGATCTTTGTCGGCCTGTTGCGCCGTAACGCTGATGGCCAGCACATCTGGTTGCCCCCGCTCTGCGCTACCACATTACGACTACGTACGTAAGGCTGTGACATGCTGCACCAGATGATTCCTGTAGGTCTCCATTCTGCGTCTCGAGAATGCAACATATCTGTCACTTAGTAGTTATGTGGCTGCGGAGGTTATGAAACGGGTGCAGTTGTGGTGACACCACAACTGTCAGCGTCAGAAGAGTGGGTCTATAGCGTACATCCTACCCGATGAGTAAGCTCCATGGTGAAGGTGCATGTTGACTCACTGCAGAGTCGAAGAACACAGCGTTATCAAAAAAGCAAGGAATAGTCACGCTTTCCTTGAGCTGAAGTGCTTCGTCTTCATGGCTTGTGTTTCTTGGCTGCTCGTGTATCTAACGTGCAGTAGGGCGGTTTCGAGGCAATAAAAACAAAACGCGTCTTTCCCAAGCCTCACTCCAGTTCGCTGCTGTCCTCAAGGAGGTCGAAGATGATCACCGTTGTTGAAATGATCCCACAAACACTGATGCATAGAGGGGATCAGTTGCCAAGCGCTTGATCAAAAATTGGTGCATGTGAATGAAAACTTACGTTCCACTGATAACGAGAAGGAGCGGCAGAATGGCTTGCGACGAGAGCAATCGTAGATTGGCAGCTTTGATGTAAAGAAGGCCTGGCATGATGTAGCAACATAGTGCTGTCGCTGTTGCGCCCAGGAGCCCAAAAACCTGATCGTCATTGTGGAAACATTATAACCATGGGCCCAATGGTGACTCGGCTGCAAGCGTACCACTACGACGTTCGGCACAACTATCGCAATGAGCAAAGCCAGCGCGTCCATGATGACCGTTTCGATCACATAACGTACGGTGAGATCGATCTGAGTGAAAAAAAAGGTTATTAATCAAGCAGGCTTCTCGCATAACATGTCACAGTTGATCTTTTGGTACCTGGGCAAGCGGTTTGACGAAGGAGGTAGCCATCCAGTCAATCGTGATACGGCAAGGGTGAGTGTTCAGTGGGATATAGAATACAACTGAAATAGTCATCGCCAACGCGCCTGTGTGCATACGGCATGTTGTCAGTTCATGTGCCATATCACGAGAGATAGAGAACATTGAACCAAGTTGAATGGGCACGTTGTTGGGCGAGTAGTTCTCCAAAATGTTTCCGTCTGTCTTGTCCAAGAAGGCCAGATAGCCGAATAGGCCGAGAGTTCCGTACACGATGAATGCGATAATGATGTTGCCCGCAATCACTTGGTTGGCCCTTGTTAGGGTGGGCGTCTTTAACTCCCTAAACAGAACGAAATGTGAGTTGGGCTCAATCTCAGACATTTCGTACATGTGTCAGGTTGGCTGAAAGGTACCGATAAATAGAAAAAATGTTGACGTGGCTGGAGAAGCCGTAGAAGATGATGGGCAAGCCAACAAAGATACGGGACTTGAAACTGGCGAACTTGAGGCGATCTGTGTCTAGGCCTGCACAATCGCCGCGTAAGAATACGACCAAGCGCTAGGAACACACGATCAGCGCACCGTCGTCGGAGATACTCCGTGACGTCTCAGCGATGACGGCTATCAGCAAGTAGGCTGTGGCTGCAAATCCAAGGATAGATGTGTGTCTGCATAGGCAGAAGCGGATTCACTTTAGTGATGAACAAACTATCATGAATAATCAAGCAAGAGATGAGATACCGAAGTGAGTTGATTCGGGAGAGAAGTGTGAGGGGAAAGACGACAAAGATTGTGGAAAAAAGAAGCAAAAACCATCGTTCCGTAACCAGTGAGCCCTGGCTCGCGCCCAGGAACTCCATAAGTGGCGGCATAGTATCACCTGATGTCGTGAACATGATCAAAGCGTCAGTTACAAGCCTATCGGAGGAGCCATTATCAAAGCAGGGAATCCTAACCGATGATGACCATGTAGGCCACTGCGGATCCCCACGTGAAGATGATGATGGAAATGTCGACGATGATCTCCGTGGTCCGCCCAAAGACATGGTGCGCCAGCTCCTCGTACGAGTTCTTGCCTGTGATGATCGAGCACACCACGAGCAAGTGGATCGAATAGAATGCCGCCAGCCCACAGAGTACCTGCAGAATAAGCACGAGCGTACAACGCATGTGTGAGAATGGAACTTCACGCATTCTAACTCGATGCACTGATGACGATCCGTGATGACGATCATCGATTCCCGTAGAGGAATGCGCACCATCATGATGAATGCGAGACCCCAGCCACACTCCTTGAAGGCGAACGGGAACGCCAGCGTGCCGGCGCCCAGCGTGGCGCTGAGGAGGACGAACACCGACGCGCCCACACCGCCCTCACCAAAGTAGTCCTCCAGCATCGCGTACACCGCCCACACTGGCCGGCCCAGCGGATGGTACGCCCAGTTCGGATACACCCGGGCCGTGTCTGGCGGCGCCATCGCTGCCGCCGCTGATGAAGACAACGTAGAGGAAGACGTAGAGGAAGATGAAGTCGTCGTCGTAGAAGACGAAGTAGAGGAAGAAGAAGAAGACGACGTGTCCGCCGCCATCGGGTCTCCTCCTACACGACTGAAGCCGATGTCATCGGACAGCTTCCTCTTCGTGCTCGCAGGCGGCGAGAGATGGCCGCCGCCGCCGCCGCCAGCGCCGCCGCCCGACGTGCGCAGGGAGGACATTGGATGAAGGCCATAATGGGATCGTGGGGAAGGTACGAACATCTCTTCTTGATGATGATGTAGTCGATGCATCTCCACGTCGGCATCGTCATCATCGATGCCGCTACGATGATGGCCTCCTCCTCCCATTGATACAAATGGATCGCCGTCGTGGTCGTCGTCGATGACATCGCCCGGTTCGTCCTCGGCGACGACATCGTAGGTGGGGTTGGGCTTGGCATTCATTCGTCGTAGAGTAATGTGGGATGCCATTCTTGATCAAAAGCTGTCCTTTTCTGGACTTGAAGTTCCCCTCTCTTCTCGAATTCCAAAAAATCCCTCTCCTCAGGGGAAGATGTACAAAAAATGAAGACAAATCGACTTACGAGATGTCGGTCACAAGATTTGTCCGAAGATTTTTGAAGATTTTGATTTTTTGAAGATTTTGATTTTTGAAGATTTCACGTTCGTCTGGTATTGATTTCAAGTAAACAGAATTCAAAGCAGTTTGTCCACGTGGCAAACTTGTTTTTTCGCAAATCCGAAATCGTTAGAGAATATTAAAAATATTTCCTACAATTTTATAATATTTCTTCTAAAATGGGCCACTAAGGTGACGACCGTCCCCGGTCTGGCTCCTGGCTGTCCGTCCTCACAGACACCGGCCGAAGGGGCGAGCGGTGTGCCGCCACTCCGGTCGGCGAATGACCTCGTTGATCGTGACTCCGGCACTACTACCACTACCACTACCACTACCATCACCACGTCCACTCACCAGTTGCCAGCCATCTACCTCTCCTGTGCGCTGCATACCTTCTTCTTCTGGTGGTGATGGTGACGATGAGGGCGATGATGATGATGATGATGATGATGATGATGATGATGATGATGAGGACGAGGATGAGGGCAAGAGTGACGACGAGGATAACGAAGACGATGATGAAGATGAAATGGAGGAAGAGGAGGAAGAGGACGACGAGGACGATCAAGAGTTTCCATTCTACGCCTCTGTGCTCCAGGAACCGCCAGACGCGGTCCCAGTGGTGTCATTCACAAGTGCCACTGTGCCAGATACAGACCAGGATCGACCCAAGCGGAAGAGAAAACGGAGTGCGGACGTAGGCCCATCACAAGGAGGCGGCGACTCACATGAACCTCGGCAGCTGCAACAGCCAGCGCCCAGGAGGCGGCGGCTGATCTCCGAGGAGGACCTCGATGACGACTACGACGTCGAGGTTGTGATTCAGGAGTCTCCTGTACCCCGACGAAGCCTTCGCATCGCTCAGCGTGCAAGAGCTCCCCGCCGCAGAGTGGCTGATGGACTCAGTGATAACGACGAGGATGACAAGGCCCTAGAGCGAGAGTTGACTCCCGCCCGGAATAAGAAGCAGAAGAAGGTGCCGAAGAAGAGGATGAAGAAGAAGAGGTCGACTTGCTCTTTCCCATCATGCAAGAAGAAGGCCCACCGCCCGGAATGCACGCACGGCAAGTGTACAAACCACTGCTTTGCCCATCGGAAGGCTGGGCACCATTGCGCGTCAGCTAAGGTTGCCATTCCCAATCTCCCCTGCGCGTTTGAGGCGTGCCCGCATGCGGCTTCGTCCAGGTGCAGGCGACGTCTGTGCGGGGTCCACTGCCGAAGACTGAATGGTGCTCCACATTGTGGCGTGGCCTCACACAAGAAGAAGAGGAGGATAGCTCCGGCAACTCAACGACGACTTGATGAAGAGGGAGGTCATCGTGGTGGTAACCCATATGTACTCAGTGTGGTGAACAGAGAGGGCTCTTGCTTCACGTGAGAATCCTTTAAATAAACAATCTTAATTTATGATTCATTTTATTCTTCGAAAAAGGAAAACCTTAAGTTATCCACGTCTTTTCGTTCAAGTGTGTTGCGTGGGCTGGAGCGATGGAGCGATGGACCCCGGTAGGCCACGACGACAAAGAGGGGGAGCGGCTAGTCCCCGGGCACAGCAGCAACTACAGCGACAGCAAGAGCCGCACCAGGAAGAACAGGAACAAGAACAGGAGCTGGAACAGGAGGAGAAGGAGCAGAGGGAGGAGCCTGCTGTGAGCATGCTGGCCACAAAGGGTCATGTCATCGAGTGCGCCAAGAGAAGGCGCTGCTCTCCGTGTTTTGGCAACACCACTGCGACGTCGTCCTCGAAGGCACATCCACGGCCGAAAGGCACAACACGAGCCCACGAGAAGGCTACGTTGGGGAAGGAAGATGCACAAGAAGAAGGTGAAGGCGGAGGAGAACAAGAAGGTGTTGAACAGCCACCTCTCTATCTTGCCTGTACGTCCATCCATGAACATGCTTGACGAAGATCCTCACATGAAACGAACTGAGACTGCGATGACGATCATCGTCGGGCCATACTCCTTACCTTGCAGGCAACGAACTGCGCGTGGCCCAAGTCGAGTTCGTGATGGAGGAGAGCGAGGATGGTGACCAGACCCAAGTGGACGTCATGCAGCTGCCACCCAATGTGTTCTCCAAGCACGGTCTTCATGTACCGCTGCTGGACGAAGGCCACTATGCGGTGCATTCGCTCCTTCACCACCTCTTGGTCGTCCTGATGCACGCTCAACCTCTTCATTCACGTGGCCAGGTCAAGGTGGTGCTTCGTGGTCTTGATTATCATGCAGCGTCAAGGCGGTCCAACTCTTGCCCGGTTGTCAAGTCGGAAAGCGGGAGGCTCGACCAGTGGCTTGTTCGCAGCCGTATGGGCAACTTCCTTCCACGAACGTAGGCTCCACGCCCCACGCTACCTTGCAGGATGATGCATGAAGAATGAAATTATAGGTTATGTCCTGCTGGACTGCCTGTGGCGCGACATGAACATCGACATGTCCCTCGGCCCAGGAAGACACAGAGGGAAGCACTACCGACCGGCGCGCAAGCGAGAGGAATGCGAAAGGATTGAACGGAGGTCAAGCTGGAAGATGAGGATAGCTCCGAAGACCACGGCTACGAGGATTCCGATGATGAAGATTCCTCCAGTGATGATGGTGCGTGGTGAGCAGAGAAGGAGATGTGCGTGAGGATGGCGGCAAGGCCTGATACTCTTGTTCTTCTTCTTCTCCTCTCTGAACGGCAGAGCCTGTGATGCTGACGTGCCAGCGACGGAACTGCGAACGAAGAGGGAACCAAGAGTGCAACTTCGAACTGTGTCGAAGTCACTGCCGTAAGAAACAAAGGCGTTACGACGTGACCTGTCGTGTGCATAAACTACGAAAAAGAGTGTCGAACTGAACGGCTCAGCCTCTGGCAGGCTCCCCTAAGTCTTGTTGTGTCGTCATCCTCCACGGCTTTGCTCTTCCGCCACTGCATCATGGCCATTCACTACAATGCCCAGGGTGAGTGGCTATATCACCCTGGATATCGTGAGGACATGTGAATGGATGACAGGGCCTGTCCTCGTGACCAAACCATACATCAGCCCATACTCCAAAAATTTGCAACAGCTTGGATAGGAAACTCGAGATATGGTTAGGGTGCGGTATTTTTGTTCGTCGCACTCCAACTGACCTCAACTCAAGCTTGCACTTCAGCTGGATGGAACTCAGCCATCCACGACGCCTAAGCGCGCCTGCGGCTCCTCCCGCAGGTCGGGTGAGTGTCCAGTCACAACAACCGCAGCCTCTGCGACACCAGGCACCTCTTCAACGCCAACAGAAGGCTCAGCGTCGCAAACAGGTGCAGGATGCTGAAGAGGAAGAGAGCGAGCAGAGCAGGATAGACAAGGAGATAGCGCGGCTGCTGGCGCGGCGCAGGGAAGTGGTGAACGTTGAAGGTGATGGACTACAGCAGCAGAAGCAGCAGGAAGTGGAGCGGGAAGTGATGCGCGAGGTGGTGCTGGCGGCCACAGAGGTCAGACTTGCGGACAAGAGAAAGCGCGGATCTTTCTCTTCTCCTTCTTCTTCCTCTTCGAAGAGGCTGTCGAAGGGCGAGAACTCGAGCGTGTGGGCTCCGCATGCCAACGGACAAGCGGGCGTGGAGAAGATGGTGGAGAGGGAACAACAGGCAGAAGGTTCAGCGCGAAGGCCGGCCATCTACGTCACATGTACGTACCCAGGCCGTGAAGGTGGTGTTGCCCAGACCCTAGTAGAAACCTGAGTTGGCCTCCCAGGTGCTGAAGAGCTTGCCAATCGAGTCAAGTTTGTGATGGAGGATGCAGCGAGTGGCCATCAGGCACATGTTGACAGCACCCTACTCCACATGGTTCCCTTCTCCCAGCTAGCTGTTCTGGTGCCCAAAGGCGACCTTGAAGTGGAGAACCTTGAGGTACTCTCCGCCACTCTGCTTGATGAGATGTACGAGCAACTCACTCAGCTCTCTTCGGGTTCAGATCAAGGTTGTGATGAGTCATCGTCCACAGAGGCGTCAGGCGCAACCAGAGAGTTCTGCACCCACACCAAGAATGTTGGGAAGTTCCAAGAGGAGAGAGCATGATGAGTCTGGACCATCTGTGTCATCCTCTGCTCAAGGACCTCGAAGTGGAGGTAAGTGTGACCAGGCTTTAGTTACTGAAAAGAGAGGGAATCATTCCGTTGATCATCATCATTCCATTGATTTGTCAGCACTCAGGAATAAGCAGCTGAAAAGCACAGAACTAGGGAAGAGGCGACGAGAGAAGGAGGGTGACGAGGAAGAAGAAGAAGAAGAAGAAGAAGAGACACAGCATGCCACAAGGAAGGAGGAATCTGAAGAAGAGGATCCCATTGAATGGGACTCAGAGATCAAGATTGAGGATAGCTCCGAGAGTGAGGATGAAGACAATGATGACCCGGAATCCGAGAGTGGATCCCACACCAAACGTCTACGCAACCGCATCGGGCTCAGCGCCATAAGGCCGTCTGCTGCTGGTACGCCACACTCTGCAGTGCAGCAGTCATGTGCCTACCTGCCTCTCATGTTCCTCTCCTCCAGCAGATCTGTCTAAGAAGAGTTACCCAATCTGCAAGGTGAAGGAGTGCACCAAGAGGTCCAACAAGAAGTGCTCATACAAACTGTGTAAACAGCATTGCCTCATGAAACAGAGGCAGAGCTCTGGGCTCTGTAAGGAGAAGAAGCACAAGAGGAGGTTCAGCTCCTCATGAAGATTCAATATCCCTGTATCTTTAATTCCGAGTCCCCAAGAATGGCGCACAGAGCCCGTTTCATAGCATCCACTGTGCGCCCCAGATGTGCAGCCCAGCGGGTGTTATGGCAGGACAGGCCCACGATGGATCGATGCGCCCAGTCCCCTCTCTCTGCGAGTGTATCTGCCAATAGGCATGAGAAGGTCTCGTTTCTTCCCAATCACCACTAGGGCATAGAGTCTCGGTGTCAAACACGCGGAGGTCTTTATGGACAATCCAACGCTATCTGAACATATCCGCAGATGGAGGTGAGGAGGGGCTGCATGCGTGTTCTCAAATCGGGCGATGTCTGCGGCATTTACACTGGCGTCCACGCTCCTGAGCTTGAAGGCAGTGCTGCCTGCACATGTGGTTGTCACATTCTTGATTGCACGAGCTGACGCAGTCGGCCTTGATGCATTCCCCAGGCGCCTGTGCAGCGGCCGCGTCATCCTGAATGTCCTGCTCGGCCTCGTCAGCGTCCTCGTCCTCCTCCTCTTCCATCATCTCGGCAGTATCGGGGTACTTGTGGCGCCTCGCCGGGCACACCTTACTGCCTGCTTCTGATCGTCGAAGGCGCGTGCAGTGCACTAGGCACATGTGGTTGATGCACTTCTGATTCATCTTCTTCTTGCAGCCCTGCACGCAGCAGAGTTCTTTGGATTCCTCGCTCGTGGTCTTGCCGCTCTTGGACTTGCCCGACACTACCGACTTGCTGCGCTTGGCCCGGGGCTCCTTGTCCTTCTTCTTGTCCCCGTGTCCGGTTCTGTCGCTGTGGCTGGCGGCAAAGCTCACGCTGCGCGACCGCTTGGCGATCCTGGCTGACTTTGGCTGCATGGCGGTCTGCTCCTGGCTCTCATCCACATCGTCGAGCTCCTTCTCTGGCTCTTCTTCATTCACGTGTGGTCCTGCTCCGGACACAGAAGGAGGTCTCTCCAGGATAGGGCGATATATCCTGCGTGGGTGAGGCAGCAAGGGGTTGTGCACAGGCAAGGTGGGTCCAACCCGATCGTTCAGTTCATCTGCCTCGATGACATGGCTATCAGGAACAAGAGCGTAGAACTGATGCTCCTCACTGTCATTCTCTTCGTCATCAGTGTCAACGTAGTCAGAATCCTCTGCTGCTGCAGAAGTCGGTGGATTCTGCTCTGATGCTACTTGAAGAGTCGCTCCTGATGAAGATGATGAAGAAGATGATGAAGAAGACGATGAAGAAGAGGAAGATGAGACGGAGGGAGGGGAAACCTCCTTGCTTGCGCCGCCTGGTTTTGCCACGGTCACGGCAGCCGGCTCTTCTTTGCTTCTCCTCTGCTGTGTATGGTCCACGGTTGCATTTAGCTCCGGTGTTCCTGCTGGGCGTTCAGGGGGTTCAGCGCCTTCCTCTGTCCCCGGAACCGGCGGACGCCGACGACGGACCACGATCTCGACCTGAAGGGATGGGAGGAGAGGAGGGAGGTACGGCAACAGTTCAGTGGTCCCCCCTTGTGGTCGATTGAATAGGAGTTTGCGAACGATTTAGGTACCTGACTTATCTCCTGTAGATCAAGATCGGACCTGGGCACGAAGATGGCCAGCTGGGAGCCCGGCACATTCTCCAGCAACAACGTCTCCATGGCGGCCTGGCGGGGCTGCTCACCCACCTTCTCCCCTGCCTCGTCCTCCAGCGTGAACTTGATGCGGGCGGTGAGCTGGCTGTGGCCTGTTTTGTTGTTTGTTGATGTGTGAGGAGAACCATCATCATCAAATGAACAGGACGACGGGGGACGAACAGGAGACATAGATGGCCGGCGACTTGATGTTGTCCCTGACGGGCGGGGTCGTCCTGTTCGGTGTGGGCGGGGGTTCGGCCCTGTTGCCCTCGCCGGCGGCTGCTGTCTGGGCGCCATCCATCGCAGTTACTGTGTCGGCTTGAATCTTCCTTGAGGTAGGCCCGCCCGTGGGGGTCTGGGCGGGAACCCGGCGACCCTTGGTATAGGCGGCTGTTCGCTTCTCCACGGCAGCCAGGACTTGCGCCCGCATCGTGTCCCGCTCGGGCTCGGCCGGTGTCTGCCTGCGGTTCATGTGATCTTTATTTTGTCCGTCGTCCTTTGAAGTTAAGATATCAAATGGGGGGGGGACGGGTGGCCTCTCCTTGAAAGAATATTGCCCAGTGCCCCCCCTCATACTGTCAGGGCATTTCTCTGAACGGAGCCAAGACTCCATGAAATACCACGCATGTCTCTGGAACAGGCTCGTGCCGGGAAATATCCTGGGTGCCCTGCACGACCACAAGAATACAGTGCTTGCGTTGAGCAAATGAAGGGGTGGCCCGTTCAAGAGTTGAGGGGACTTGGTCCTTGCCCATGAAGGGATTGACCCAGATACACTCTTCAATATTGATGGGGATGGGAAGGCCCAGGCCTTGCTGCAAGAGAATCCGGGCAAGAAGATAGACATCATGCAACATCGGTGGGGTCCCAGTCGTAGCGCGTGTCGTCATAAAGGTCATCGATGCGGCGCATCTCTTCATCACTGAGAGTGAAATCAAACAGCTGTGCATTCTCTGCAATGCGCGACTTGGTGCCGGACTTAGGAATGGGCACCACCTCGTGCTGCAGGTGCCACCTGAGGAACACGCCGTAAGTCATCAGAAGCAGCCTCATGCGCTCTTTGAGGAAGCTGTGAATGACCACGCACCGGAGGATCACTTGCGCAATGGTCTTGCCGTGTCGCTTGGCGATCGGCGCGATCTTGGGATGGTTCACTAGGTGGCCGGCGCCCAGCGGCATGTAGGACATCACTTCGATGCCGTGCTGATGGCAAAACTCAACCAGCTGCGTTTGCACCAAGCGCGGATGGAACTCGAACTGAATGCCGTGGATGTTGAGTGAAGATAGTTAGACAAAGTTAGTTACCACGTTGATGAATCAGAAGCAACTGACCTCGTTCACAGCGGGCACCACCTTGGCGTGAGCCAGCAGCTGCTTGAGGTGCGTCTCCGTGTAGTTGCTCACACCGATCGCGCGGCACTTGCCATCCTCGTAGAGCTCCTCCATCGCACGCCAGCTCTCACGCCGAGCCCGCTCATCGCCCTGTCCCGGCCAGTGAATCAGGAACAGATCAATGCTCGACACGCCCAGCTCGCGGAGCGCCCGCGCGCACTCCTCCTTGGCGTGCCGGTAGCCATGACCCGTGAACTTGGTCGTGATGAACACTCTGCCCTGCGGCTTCTGCTGCTGATGGCCATTATCACCGGCGTCGGCATCGGCGCGGCTGTCATCAGCGGTACAGCGGATTCTGCTCTTCTGATGATCAGCGCCATCAGGATGGAGATTGGAATCGAGATGACGTAGGAGTTGGCCGATGTCACGCTCGTTGCGGTACATGTGGGCCGTGTCGAGGTGGCGGTACCCGACCCGCACCAGCGCCTCCTCCATCGATGTCCGGCCCTTGGCGCCTGTCAAGTTCCACGTCCCAAAGGCCGGACTGGGCAGCCACTCGCCAGTGTTGAGGTACACTCCGCACTCGGCCAGTGACCTGGCCGACGCCAGCCGACTCTGCCGCGCCTGAGGTCGCTGCGCACCCACTGTGCCCTGTTGCTCCATTTCCTTTTTCTTGCAGAACTAAAGAGTGAAAGTTCACAAAAGAAAATCATTTGGAAACACATTTGCAGTTTTTTGGCTTTAAGTTGATGCTTGCTTCACTCTGAACTGTTTATTAACTAACGAACTTAAGCAGTCAAAAGTTGACCCTTTGGTTTCTTGGGCATTGGGCATAATGTTTAAGTGGTGTTTATTTTTATATTTATAAACTACTAATAAACATTAATACAACTTCAAAACATGCATATAATATATATTGCAATCACTATTACTGTTCTTCTTCTTTATCACATTAAATATATTCTTGCTTTCTTTCTTCAGAACCCACAGAACCCACAGAAGAAAGAAAGAAAGAATATATTTATAGTTATCTTTCACAACCCACAAAAGAAGATAAACATCAGCATTGGTAAAGACAGGAAGGTTGGTTGGTGTGCTCTCTAGTCTATCTACACAAAGTCATCTGTGGCGTGGGCGGAAAGGGTAGCCATAGCGCACGTGGCTGCGGTCAGCCTTGGCCAGTTTGAGCATGGCGAACAGCAGTGAGAGCATGAGCTCAATAAGCATGATGGCCAGCAGCTCCCACACTAAACCCGTTCCAGAGTAGAGCAGATGCTGCTGGTCATAGCCGCGCTCCACCTGCACAGGCCCTTGCCACCACCATAGCACCGCCAATAGCCACTGTGATACGATGCATCCCATCTGTAATCCCGCCATCGGCCAGCTGTACTCAGAAGCGTTAAAGCAAAGTAAACCCGAATAGCTAACACCAAGACTTGCGAACATGGCGTACCCTGTCGGAAGGCAAAGAAGCATGGTGCCGAGTGAAAGCGACACCATTAAATGTATATACCATGGCGACCAC
>CDEZ01018917.1:11989-23278 GCA_000826365.1 Acanthamoeba royreba | reverse complement strand
CTCTCTCTCACTCCAACCTGCTTCTTGCTTACACGCCTGCCCTCGTGGGAAACAGGGTATGCGTTGGGATAACGGGCAGTTCGTGTGCGCTGGCTGACGCCCAGAATGCCTCCCTCTTCGTCAAGATATTGGTAGTAGAAATCTTCGGCTCGGCGCTGGGTACTTGCCCTTGCTCCTCCTTTTCTTGCGGAGCGTTCTCGCTCATACGCGGTGTGGGACCAGGGCTGTTCGGAGTGATCATCGGCATCGTGATGACAGCCAACGCCAAGTTTGGTTAACGTGTCTTTACCGATCTATGGCGCGGGCTCGTTGTGTAGTTTTGACTGTTTTTACTGACCCGCTGCGCGCAGTGGCCAAGCCAAGTGCTGGCAAGGAAATAAACTGAACTTTGCACACAAAAGCAAGTTGCACTTTGTTTTTGGGGCGGCCAGCGCGTTAGATAAAGAAAGAGTAGAGGATTTCGTTCTCACCTCCGTCCATGACCCTTTCCACGTGCAGGAAGTCAGGTCGCTTATACTGCTTACGGTAGTGCACAGCGTAACCCACAGCCAGGTCCCGTTCGTCTCGGCTCGCTTTCTTGCCAATCCACACGAAAATATGGAAGCCCAGGTCGCAGATGAAGACTACACGCGGGAGTGTGAATCAGAGGTGCATTCAACAGAAGGAAGGCGTAGGGAGGTACCATCGTTAGGATCAAGCAGGGATTTTTTGAGTGGATTGCCTCGCCCGACCTCTACAAATTCCATCTTGCCCGAGGCATTAGAAAGCCTGGCCACACGACATGCGTGTATCAGACGTGTACGAATGTTGTGTCAAGCACATGGTGACAGGGCGGTCTCCCACCTGAAAAGGACTGGAGGTTGTCCCTCGGGAGCTGTTGCGGAGAGCTTGTCGGGCTTGCCGCCAAGTAGCTTCCAGAACGCTGCAGCATCCGAAGTTTGGGAGTCTAACCAAGCAAGCAGCATCACACTTAACACATTGTGACGACCTATCTCCTATGAAAGGCGAGAGCGTACTCGAAATGACGATATTGTTTACTGAGGAACCGCGTTCGTCGTCCATGGCACGTGTTAGCGCTGCAGCAGCCTGCTTTTGCCACATGTTGGGACTGCGGACATTCGGTTAGAAGGGAACTGGCGGATCAGGACTACCAGTACCTAGAGCCGAGCCAGGTGTAGACTGTCTTATCATTGTCAAGGATAAAAGTATCGCTGTCATTGACGCTGGAACCGTTGGCTGGAACCTGAAGAAGTCATCAGCGACGAGATAAGTGCTGCCTCTGATATGCATCGTACGTGGGTGATGGTAATGTCAGACTTCTTCTTGCCTTGGAGCTGTAGGAGCCTCGGGAATGAGTTCTGCACAGTCACATCTACTCCCCATTCACTCACGCTTCAGCTTGTGCCCATCAACCAGAAAAGAGGAAAAGCGTACTTGCGCCGACCTCGGGCTCTGCAGGAACCTTTGCCGCTTCCTCTGCTTCTGTCTCTGAGGACGAAGAAGTAGAGTCAGATGAGGAAGAGTCTTCCTCTTCCTCCGCCTCTGCAGCCTTCTTACGGGCCTCTTCCTCTTCTTGGGCCTTGCGTTTCGCTTCGGCCTCTTCTGCCGCCTTCTGGCGAGCTTTTTCCTCTTCCTCCGCCTCTGCAGCCTTCTTACGGGCCTCCTCCTCTTCTTGGGCCTTGCGTTTCGCTTCCGCCTCTTCGGCTGCTTTTCTGCGGGCTTCCTCCGCTTCCGCTTCAGCCTCCTTCCGCTTCCTTTCTGCCTCTTCGGCTGCTTTGGCGTCCTCATCATCGTCCTTCTCTCCTTCCGAGGAACTTTCGCTCTCCGAAGAGGAAGAAGCTGAGTCGGAGGAAGAGGAATCCTCCTCCTGTTTTTGAGGTTCCTCTGTTTTGGTCGGTGGTGGCTCTGTGGTGGCGGATCAGGTCAGTGTGGCGCAGTCCAACCACAACTGATATGAGAGCGCATGCATACCTGGCTGCGTGACCTGGTTGAGGTATCCGACCCACTGCTTCTTCTTGTTCTTGTGCTCCGAACGGAACACGTACTTCTTCTGGTCGCTCGCCGTAAACACGAACACGTGCTGCAGCACCCACCGCCACAATAACAAAACCAACGGCGAAACCTCTCAGCGGACTCACACCACCCCCACTATGCAAGTGTGCCCACCTTGTGGCCCTTGTGGCGGCCGTTCTGGCAGGAACCCCGAAGGAGGTCGACCTTTTTCCACTCCTTGGACTGGTCCTGGAGAGACACCATCGCCATCATCATCACCACCACCCGCCATCAGCCATTGGGGAGGTGGAGACGACACAAGCAAACAAACAAGAGAAAAAGAGAAGAAAAAGAGAAGGCAGAGGTGGTTGCCTTCTTCTTGCGGAAGATGTAGAGAGCATGCTCCTGCACGCGCAACACGAAGTAGACGCGAGTCCACTGGTGCTTGCCGTACACCACCTCGTCGTTGTACCACCTGAAGTGGCCCTTGTGCGTGGTCGCACCACTGCCACCTGCCGACATCGCGCGTTGTGGGGAGGCCGGTAGGGAGCGGTGAGGAAGCGGTGGTAGGAGTGGCGGTGGGGCGAAAGCGGCGATGCCACGAGAGAGCGTAGACCCCCAACACAATTGCAAGGCAACCAATGGAATGCTCCTTTCCAAACTCCGAAATGAATTAAATTCGGGGAACGTGGACACCCATGATGGGGTCAGGTTGTTGTGTGGGGAGGAGGACCTGGGAAGAGCACCGCTTCCTCTGGCCTGCTCGGGAAGGAGGAACTTGCTTGGCCGATTTGGCGCGAGTGGGAGCGGAGGTAGGCGATAAGAGCCGTGTGATCAAACTCCTTCGGGAGGAAGAATCGTTTCGTGCTTTCGTCGTACCGGAATGCAGTCCGGTCCTGTGTGCTGTTGGCGATGATGGTTTGGCCAACAACGCTTCGGGGTGTCCCAACCGCGCACTGAGTGGTATCCACAAGGACGAAAGTCACACTCGAAAGATCGAATTCTCCATGGGACTCAAGCAGTCGGGGCACTGTGTCAATGAGCCGCTGTAAGCTGTCCAGCGCTCGCCTCTTTGATCCCATCACGATGAGGTCTGTACAGACGGAAGAACAAGGATCACCGTAAGAGGCAGGTAGAGAGGAGCTTAAGGATAAAGGATTGAAACCTTTCAGGTTCAGCCGTTGTTGGATTCGGAGAGAGAGATCAGCAAGAAGCCGAACCTCGTGCCGAATGTTTTCTCTTTCATGTTTGATGTCGGGCAGGTGCTGATTGAGGTAAGCAATGAGCCTGCATGGCCCGGTCATATGGCGGTTACGGGGATCATTTGGCAAGCCAAAGCGGACAGGAGCAGTACCTCGGTACGGTGAAGTTGAACGGAATGACCACCATTCCTTCCACACGCCGCGAGTACTGTTTGCCTGTTGAGCGCCGAAATGCGTTCAATTAGCCCTGCCCAGTAGACACATTGAGAACCATCCAGTAGATACCGATAAGAAGAGGTACATGAGCCCAATCGGCGTATCCTACACGCTCTAGATTGGCGGACAGGGTATCGAGAGCGCGCATTTTCTGTAGAGCAACAGCACGGTGGTGACGTAAGTTGTGATGATGGTGCCGAGGCATAGGAGGTAGACTAGACTAGACGACCATAACAAGACTATCGGGTGGCGTTGCCCGTGTACCTGAGAGATCGACAATTTATCGAAGAAGATCATGTCTGGATCGAGCATAGCCGCCAGTTCTTCTTCATAAGATAATTTCACTTCCCCTGGCGCAAAGCTGATCCAACAAGATTGATTCAGAACCAATGAATTCCGTCCGTTCGATGATTGGGCCTTGGTATTGGCGGCGCGTACCGCAAGGCCTCGATCATCTTGGCTCGGGCCGAGTGCTCGTTCCAGTCAGTCATCACCCAACCGTCTTGAGTGGCCAGCTCCTGCCGCACGCCACATGCATACATATTGCACCATAATACATAAAATGTCATCTCCTGCACGGCACCCGCCAAACGACGTTGCTGGTAAGGAGAAGCATGTAGGGACCTGCTGTGGCGAGGGTGCAGGACGAGGGCCGACGATGCGGGCAAGAGTGTAGAGATGGAGCATGCACTCCTCCGCTGCTCGCCTCAAACGTTGCGGGTGTCGGCGTACGTCCGGCGGAGGATTGAAATCATAGCGCACCTCCTCCAACCGCTCCTCCTCCTGTCCCGGCGTGAGCGGGAATGCGGCGCCGACGGGCGCGGGAGGAAAAGAAGGAGACGACGGTGGTGGTGGTGAGGTGTCACGGGAGAGGGAAGGTCGCATGAAAAAGTGGAAGGAGAGAAGAGGCCCCGGGGCGCGGGACCCCTCGGGGGAGGAAGGCAGGGCGGAGGCGGAGGAGGAGGAGGAGGAGCTCCGGGAGGGGAAGGCGAGGGCGGTGAGGGCGTGGAAGGCCTGCAAGGAACGCTCGTTGAGAGCGCGGCGGGGGGCGTGGTGGGCCTCCGGGAACAGATCCGGGTGCACGCGCAGCAGCAGCTGCCGCCGCCACGTCCCGCGCATGAGCCCCCTCACCGACGACCCCTCCTCATGCTGCCCTTCCCCCCCCACCACCCCTTTCTCCTCCTCCTCCCCCTCCCTCCGCTTCTGGTGATGGCGGCGGCGGCGGCGGTGGTGGTGGTGGAGTCCCTCAGGCGTGGCCGTGGTGAGCAGACGCCGCACGAGCGCTGCCCGGTGGGTGGTGAGGAGGGAGACGGTGGTGGTGGTAGTGATGGTGGTGGTGGGGGGTGGTGCGGAGGGAATGGATGGCGGTGAGTGGGGGTGCCGTGCAGGAGGTGGCCGCCATGCCCAAGGAGGTTGAGGGGAGGAGGAGGAGGAGGAGGCACCAGCAGCGCAGCACCACCGCCTACGTAGGCCGCCCGCCAGGAGGGGGAGGAGGAGGTTGCTGCTGTTGCCTCTGGCGCGGTGGTGCATCATGCTCCTCCTTTTTGTTTTGTTTTTTTATTTTTATTTTTATTTTTGGAGTGAAACGAAATAGCTTTCGCAAACACGAAATACGTGAAAATTTCGAGAAGCTTCCGGAGGTGCTTACCCCCCAACCACGCCGAGGGTGCCCCACTTCCCCCCTCTTCTTCTTCCCATACAGCCCCTGACTCGATTCCTTTTCTTCTCGTCGTATTATTATATATTATTAACGTTTTCCCAGCACAGAACACTCGTAGCTGGCCATGTTTGGAGGAACCTCTGCCTTTGGAACAGGTACCCCCTTCCCCCATTCGCTACTCATCCCCCATGGCCATCAAATGACGCGACGAACAAAAAAAACACTGAATAGGCTCTTCCCTGTTCGGTCCCGCATCAACCACCACGACCACCCCCTCCTTCGGGGGAGCCTTCGGAGCGGCCTCCACTGCTCCGACCTCGACCTTTTCCTTTGGGGCGCCCGCTTCCGCCGCCGCTCCTGCCTTTGGTGGTAAGGCTGCTCCCTCTCTCCTTCTGGCGAACGACCATTCAAAAAGAGTGCTCACGTGTGTATGTGGTGTGCTCCATGTCTATGCAGCTGCGCCGGCGGCATCCACGCCTGGCTTTGGGTCGACGACGACTACGCCCTCCCTGTTCGGTGGCACTTCTCTTTTTGGTGCAGCCCCTGCTCCTACCGCGGGCAGTTCGACAAGCCTCTTTGGTGCACCTGCCGCTGCAGCCCCTGCTGCTGCTCCTGCCACTGGTAAGCTCGACCACCAAATCAAATCGCGATGGAATGAATGGACTTACGCGTAATTCGTTGACCCTTTCCTCCAGGTTTCCCTTTCTCGTTTAGCGGTGGCACCACTGCTCCCACAGCGGCCGCCACGGGCTCAACCGCCTTTCCATTCCTAGGGGCTCCGGCGGCCACACCCACCTTCGGTGGTACGCTGCGCGCTGCTATGACGTCATTTACAATTTACTGACTGAAATATCTGACTCGGTCCTCCATCATTCTTAGGAGCGACAACAGCAGGCAGTGCATTCGGTGCACCGACAACAGGGACAGGCGCATTCGGTACATTCGGCGGACCAACGGGCACCACAATCGTCACCTATGGACCCGTTTCCGAGAAAGATCCAACCAATGCTTCTACTGTTACCATACATAACATTTCTGCTATGAAAGAGGTACTCCCCGGCGCTTGTGGGGTCGTGCGTTCTTCCCATATAGATCTAATCGGTTTCTCTGGTGTGCAGTACAAAGATAAATCCTTCGATGAGCTACGATGGGAAGATTACCTCCTTGGTAGGAAGGGTGGTGCTGCCACTACAGCCGCAGCGAGTGGCGGACTGTTTGGAAGCACTGCGCCGCCTACTACAGGAGGTCTCTTTGGAAGTGCTGCTCCAAGCGCCTTTTCCACCACCTCCGCGCCTGCCGGAGGCTCTTCGCTCTTTGGAGGCGCTCCCGCCGCTACAACCGCTAGCACCGGTATTGTCGTACGCTTTTTCTACATCCCTTTGATGTGGCTAATCTAAGGATCACACAGGATCGCTCTTTGGAGGAGGAAGCACAACGACGAGTTCCTTGTTCGGCAGTTCAGCCCCAACTACAGGCACTGGCCTCTTTGGCGCCACGCCAGCCGCCTCCACAGGTGTCCACATCCATCTTTCAGACTGATGAGATTGAAGTAGTTCTAACCTAACCCACTCCAATTTTTTAGGCACGAGCTTATTTGGAGCTACCACAACCGCACCGACCATCGGTTCAAACTTATTCGGAACCAGTGGCACTTCGGCTTTTGGGGCTCCAGCTGCTGGAGCTTCAGCCACATCAGGCAGCCTTTTCCCTTCATTCTCCACTACAGCAGCATCTGCTCCCTCCTCTTCCGCGTTTACCTTTGGAGCCAGTACTACACCAGCAACAACTCAGGGCACTAGCCTTTTCGGCACCACAACACCTTCCACCTCCTTATTCGGAGCTTCCAGCGCTCCGGCCGACACATCATCCCTATTTGGTGGCGGTGGTGGCACGTCATCCCTCTTCGGAACCGGCACTGGCACTGCAACTGGAGCTGGTACAAGCACAGCCACGAGCTCGCTATTTGGTGGTGGTGGCACTTCCCTCTTTGGTACCTCAACGCCAACTTCCACTGGTACGTTTTTTCTGCTTGGTGACAGTGTAGACAAGGCGGCGGTTTGCGTTTGTTGGCTCGCAATGCTCACGTGTATTCCACTCAGGTGGAGGACTCTTTTCGAATCTCTCGACAACGGGGGCCACTACAAGTGGCACCGGTAACCTTTTCGGCTCAAGCTCTCTTTTTGGTTCTGCTACACCATCAACACCGTCTACTGCAGCAAGTTCCACGTTCCCTACCCTCAGCTTTGGTGGTGCTACGTCTCTCGGCACAGGCGGCGCTTTCTCCTCTTCCACGCCTTTGTTCGGAAGTCTAGGCACTACCCCTTCAACAGGTTCGGGCCTGACGGGTAACCTCGTGGCGACGATAGAATCTCCTCGTCCTTACGGTTCCATTCCTCCTCTGCCCTCTGCCGCCGATACGGATACTGCAACTTCCTCAGCTGCCCAGACCAAAGCTGCCCAGAAACCCAAGCACTATAAACTAGCATCTCGTTCCCCGGCGGCTGCCCGCCCTCTAAGCTACTATCAAACCCCGTACGCCTGCCTTTTCACTCAGCCATTACGATGTTTTTCTCTTATTGTTTTGCACAATCCTGCAGGAAACGCGTCTCATTCATGGGGGAGGTGTGGAAAAAAGAGCTACAACCGAGTGCTCTTCCCCAGACTGTAGAAGATTTTTCGAGGCGAAAGCTCATATTGGAGCCCGATGACAATGTGCCTATGCCCGAGGTGGCCGAATTCCGAGCTGCTCCTGGCGCTGACCGAGTGCACGAAAAGAGGTATATTGCCCTCATCTTTGAACATTCTGCTTCTTAAGAAATTCTCCCACTAAATCTCTTTTCCTCCTATGTGGTAGGGCCACATCAAGCAGTATTCTTCCACCGACCACTCCCTACGCGCCTCCAGCTGAGGATGCTCTCCAAGCAAGCGATAGGCGGTCTCCGGCTGCTCCTGAAAAGGACGCATCTGCCGTACCTTCGATACAAATCACAACTCCATCCGGTCGCACAGCAGAGGCCTCTCCACTGTATCCTACCCTTACTTCGTCTCCTACACAGGTGCAGTACCCCGCCTGCTACTTTTCTGATCTATCTCTTCACTGACGCGCCTTTTGTGGGGAGTGCAGGCTGAAGGGCTGGTGGCACGGACGCCAAAGAAACCCATCGTGGAGCGACGTCATGGGCAGGTCCTCGACTATTCTGGTGATAAGGCGGAAGCGAGGCGTCTCGTCACCGACTATGATGAGTTTTACAGGCAAGTGCGAGACCAGGATCGCCGATCGGGAGTACCCAATGACACCGAAGCTCTTCTCCCAACTCTGAAAGAGCCCGGTTACTGGATCAATCCTCCACTCGAAGAGCTGCGCTATTGCACCCCTGACGAACTCGCCCATGTGCGTTTTCCCTCACCGCAGTGCTTGTTGTGAGGGCTTATCGCTAACATAGCCGTAAAGGTTAGAAATTTTGTGATAGGAAGAGAGGGATACGGAAAGATCGAGTTTTTCGAACCCGTCGATGTGCGTGGAGTGGACCTTAATCAGTTATTCAAAATCGATTTCGAATCGGTCGAGGCCTTCCCAGATGACGCAACAAAACCTCCTAAAGGCCAAGGTGCGCACATGTCTTTGCCAAACCCCTTTCGGCCTACATAGAACGTGACAACTGACCTACTCGGCTCACACAGGGCTTAATGTGCGGGCGCGGATCACAATGGAACAGGTGTGGCCCAAAAGAAGGGACCCCAAGAGCTTCGACAAGCTTGTGACCAAGCTCAAGGCAGCGAGCCATCGGCAAAGCTTTGTCAGCTACGACAAACAGCAAGGCACCTGGGTATTTGATGTACCTCACTTCTAGAGGCTTCCTTTGTTGCGCGCGGCTCTCCCGAGGGTAACTTGGTCCTTGGGTGCAACAATGTGCAAATCTACATTCTCTTATTATTATCTAGAACCTCTCGGGTGGTCAACATATTGGGTTCTCTTCTTCCTCTTTTCTGACTTGGCTGTGGCGCTATGTGGCGCGTCCTCGTTGAGCAAGTTCTCGCTTGTGCCCCAGCAGAGCCGTATTCTGCTGCGTGCCGAGCGGATAGCCTCTGCTCTTCGCCCCCTTCTGCCACACGCTTGAACTTCGGCTGGTACCTCCTGCTGGTTGAGGCCCTACCTGTTGCTTTGGCCGCCACAGGTCAGCGCGAACCTCCTCGGCCGCTTCAGACAGCGCTGGTGGAGAATTGTCATCAGGCCCACAACTAATCTCCGGTCCCCGTTCTCTCTCCCTTTCTTCTTCGGTTCTCCTGTCGTCGGTGCCATCATCGTCTTCGAAGCATATCTCTGGGCCTCTCTCGTCTTCAATGTCCGCCAAGGTCCTCTCCTCGTGACTCTGCACCCTCTCACCAGCGCAGCGGTAGCCCAAAACAGGAGCCTCTTCTATGCCCACTGCGTGGTCATGTGGTTCTCCGTTGGAGCGCTGAGTTGCGGAATGTGAGCCTCCGCGAGACACATGAGCACGGAGACCTTTCAGTAATTGGAGCACCTAGAGGTTGAACCAGAGACGTAAGCACATACTTCATACACACTGACCCTCTCATAAGATACCTCCTTGAAGGACGGCCGTTTCTTGGCGGAATACTGTACACAACTCTTGGCCACCTCCTTGAACTGCTCAGGGCCTGTGCAAGATATAAAATTGTGTCAGCGGGAAGGTCATGGTTTGTGTTACTGCACACTATAGGTTAGTACAGTCACTCGGGAAGACAGCCGCTAAGTCCTCGTCCTTGAAGTCGAAACAGGAGGCAGGTCCTCGGTAGGGAGGTCGCCTCCCGGAAATGAGTTCCAGCAGCACGACTCCAAAGCTGCCCCCAATCACCACAATTCATTATCTTGACAGAGCGAGATGTATGCGGCAGTTGAAAAGGCACCTGTAGACATCACATTTGTCCCCATAGTCCTCTCCAAGAGTAACTGTGTTGCATGTTCGATTAGCTTGTGCACTACAGGGCAAGATTGAGGGTAGGTGGTCACCTTCAGGAGCCATATACTCTTCTGTACCGGCAAGCGTCATCAATCGACCTCTGGCTTTGAGTCTTGCGAACCCAAAATCACCTTCAAACAAAGGCATCAGGGGAACGGAGGGTGAGGATGAAGCGATTACACGCAATATTGAGACCATGCGTACAAAGCTTCACTCTGCCGTTATCCGTTATGAGCAGATTTTCTGACTTGATATCCCTGAGTGAATGTTGTATTAGCTCTTGTGAAAGAAGTAAGCACGAAGCCTCACCTGTGAATAAGGTTCTTTTGGTGAAGAAAGGCCATGGCCGCAGCAATATCAATTGCCATGCTCACTTTCTCCTCCCAGGAAAGGTTGAGGCTTGCTTTTCGGAGTGTATAGCTCTGGAACGGAGTGCAGTTAAGAAGTGGGCCCGGTGGATACCAGGCTTCAGGTTTACCTTCAGATTTCCCATTGGGACCCACTCGGTAACGATAAAGATGGTTTCTTCTCCGTCGGCCTGTTCTAGAGAGGCACTTTCCCTCTTGCTTATACCTATGAAGTTCACTATGTTGGGGTGCCTCACTCCTCTGAAGATTTGGGGAAGGATCAGTCCTTCGTTAGGGCTACGGGCCATCCCCTCAATAGACGGACTGTACTTTAGTATAGATATCTCCCGTGCGAGATACTTTTTCATCATCTCTCTGTCCTGGCCTTCGAAGACACATTGTTTTATCGCCACAGGCGTTCCCTTCAACAGGAGTGAGATGAGCCACAGGTTTCATGATAGCCAAGAAGCTCAAGTCGCACCAGGTATTCGCCTCTGTAAACATGCCCATATTGCCCTCTACCGATGTTGGCGCCGAACTCCAGGTCCTCATAGTTGATTATGAATGATCCTTCGGAGGGGAGACCGTCGTCCTCCATGCTGCTCTCACCTTCTTCCAGGACAGACAGCCACGACCCAACTCTGCGCATTTCCTTTTTCATGCATAGGATATTTAGAATTCCTGGTGTAGGAATTCAAGCAATTTATGCAGCTGTAGTGGCAACGTTTTCCCTCCGAGCTGATGTGGGCCTTCTGCTGCCTGTTGGGTGCCGCGCTTGTGGTGTTGCTGCTGGTGGGCACCGGGGCGGCCGCCAGCGACGAAGATGAGGCACACTCATGACAATCCTGCTGCGGGAGCCTCTGAGACGACTCACAGTCCTCTCTCTCTCTCTCTCTCTCTCTCTCTCTCTC
>CDEZ01018917.1:0-11880 GCA_000826365.1 Acanthamoeba royreba | reverse complement strand
TCTCTCTCTCTCTCTCTCTCTCTCTCTCTCTCTCTCTGTGCGTGGGACCTTGGACCTTTCCGTCGGGTGCAGCACACAGCTCCATCTTCAGAAGCACCTTCCCTGCCCCAATGTCAACAAGCGCTGACTTCCTTGTTGGACGTCGCTCTCTCGGTACTGCAGCCTCTCGCCCCAGGTCAAGCTGCCGCCAACGCCCTCCTCCGCGTACGAGCTCCACTCCTGAAGCTGTCGTGCCCAGTTGGTGCTCAGTGCCAACGCAGGGGCTGTATTGTGTCAGCAACCACCACTTGCGCAAATCCCGTGTTGCTCCCGCTGACGGTGCAGCTTCTACTGCGCGGGATAGCACCGCCCTGGTGCTGAGCCGAGCGCTTAACGTTCTTCGTGAGCACAACGGGACGGATTGCAGGCAGTACGAAGCAGAGCTCTCGGAAGGCGCCAGCCTGCTGCTCACCAAAGCCACATTGGTGTGGGGCTATGTGTCCGAAGTGCGTCATCATCTATCTCCTCCTTGCTCCGACGCCGTATCCAGATGTACCTGCGAATCATCGTCACGTTCTCTGAAAGTGGTAGTGGTAGGTGCTGGACCTGCTGGACTTCTCTCTGCTCTGGAGGCCTACAAGGCAGGCGCAAGCGTGCTGGTTGTCGAAAAACGTAGTTCCTACACAAGGCACGACCCTTTCGCTGATGCGCATTCCGCGCGCCTTATCTTTTCTCACTTACCATGACTTGGGGCGGATGGTACGCCATGTATTCAGAAACACTTGGTTCGACATCTATGATAAGCCGTTTTCGGTTGGCTTGAGTTCGCTGGTAGACTGGGGATTCGGATGGTTAGCCCGATCTCGCACCCTACTTCACGATAGCCTTGACCAGCTCGAACTGCAGGATTGGCGTAATCACTCCCAGGTACATCATATATGTTTAATGTTCACTTGTAATACAGCGAGCTCTGTAGCTGATAACTGCTGCGCATCAACAACAGGTGGGTGCGATTACCATAAGGGCACAGATGCTAGAGCGATTCCTCGTCAAAGTAGCACGTACTGTGGGTATATCGTTGCTCTATGGCTTTGAGTTCGTTGCTTTATGCCCTAGCCCTCGCCACTCAAGCGATACAACCTTTGGACGAGCCCTTTTTCATTATGAAAAAGCTCCCCCATCGCACCATATACTTCCTGCGGCCAACGATACTGCCTCATTTTGGTGCTCTCGCCCTCTATCGGCCCTTGAATACCGATTTCACGCTCCATCGGCCACAACACGAGCAACCAAGGAAAACTTCCAATGGGTTGGTTTCGATCTACTTGTTGGAGCAGACGGTGCACAAAGTCGCGTTCGCAGGTTCACACATGTCTCCTTTCGCTCGCAAAGCTTCTTTCGCCTCGGCAATTACAACATCTCGCGAGGTGCAGTCCACCAGACTAGCATACTTCTCAATTTTGCTCCCATAGCAAGGTTCGGTTTGCTTGCCTCCTTCTGAACCAAGGGATGCTCACACTCACCATCATTTTGTACTTGTCGTACTGGTACTGTGGTGCAGTGGGGGTACGACAGCCTGTCCACAAATAAACCCGCAGGTATCTCAAGATTTTGTAGGCCTCGCGGTCGATGGAATTACCTCCGTCTTCAAAAGGTCTGTTTCGTTTCATCAGCCTTTGTTGACGTCTATTTAATCTTCCCTCCTCCTCCTTCATATCAGGTTCTATCACGACCACTGCCATATGCAGGTGCTCTTCACAAGAGAGGAAGGACAGCACGTCCTTCGGCTTTACGAGCAAGAGCGCGGCAATCCTCTTGCGGAGGGATCTACTTTTCATCAAGAGAGATCCTTCCGTTTTTGGCGTACCAGCGTTCCAGGTGGCGAACTCTCGCCGGAAGAGCAGTATAGCTCACGTAAGCAGCCAGCACCGCGTGAGGGAGACGAACGGGGATGGCCTTGGGACAAGCTCCTTGAAGTGGTCAACACCGTGCTACTCCGCAAGCATCGTTCTCCGGCCAGCTTACGCCGCGCTCTTCTTCTTCGCCCAGCAGCAAATTCTGCCACTCAGCAAGAATGGGTTTATGACATTCAACTACTTAACACTGTCGTGCGCAAAGCAGAGCGCACCTCATTCTTAGTTCCTCCCGCGGGACTGGACTCCGACATTGGCGCATCATATCCGTCCGCTGCTGGAGTCCTTTTGGGAGATGCGGCAATCTCCGCCCACTACAGGTGCACACCTTTGCGCCCTTCTCGCCCAAAGAGGATCCTCACTCCACCATCGATCAGACTAGGCGTGGGCATAAATTTCGCTTTTGAGGCATCCCGCATTCTTGGACATCTTGCGGCGTCACTCCAGCAGACCAAGTTATCCCGCACCAACATCACTTTCAGTGCTGATGCTGCATGGCGTGCAATGCTTCAGTCATATGGTGAGTACAGTGAAGCCGCTTACAGCCATGGGTGCCTGCTTTCTGAGCCCGTTTCCCCCAGAGGAGGCGATGCAGGATCGCCTCGCCCGAATGGTCCAGTTTCAAGTTTCTACACTGGAACTGGAATCAACGTGTGACCTGTCGGTGCAGTTCGATCAAAACGCCACACATCAGTTCGACTCCCAGCTGGTATTCGCTAAGGACCGAAAGCGCCGTCGGTACACGGGCGATATTCCACTCACGCCCCAGCAAATAATGAACCATTGTCCCGTACTTCTCTCCCATGTTCCGTAGTTATCATACACAGACAACAAGCAGGTCCTGGTTCTTCTTCGTACCACTATTGCATTCATCATCAACCACTGCGAACGGGGAACGGGAGAGCTTCTTTGAACACTCCTGACACAAGGTTCTCAGCTGCCATTAGAGCCATCTGCCGAATGCTATCGTTGAGTACGTTGTATACGAGCATATGCGATGGAGCAACATAGGTGTACCTTCATTCGGGTTGGGTAGGTAGCGCTGGGAGGGAGAAAAGGGATGAGCTTCGTTCGAGAGCAGGGCAATTTCATCAGTACCTGGCAATGTGGGGCAGGATTACAATGTTGGGCAATGAAAGAAGCGATGAATTGGCTGGCAGTGGCTCAGGGTCCGTTACATCTGCAGTCAAGGATAGTTAGAGAAGCCTCAGCGTAGGCTGTTCATCTGTACCAAGCCCGGCAGCAGCAATAGTGTTTGATGCAAGAGCCTCGTACAGCGCCTCCTGTGACCATGTTGTTTGTTGAGTGAGTCACACCACCGTGTAACATAAAAAAGGATTGGAGAGATTGCCTGATCGATAACTGGGCCTCTACTGGTATTAATCAGAACAGAAGTGGGACGCATCAGGGAGAAAGCCTGCCTATTGAAAAGGCCCCTGAAAAGGTGCAGGTTAATAATGATAATGATAACGATTTATTTATTTATTTGGGAGGGCTGCTGCGCGTGTCCTGTACCGTGTCTCAGCAGTGAGAGGGCAGTGTACGGATACGATATCACTGCATTGAAGTAGCTCTTCTAATGGTACATACGACGCGCCTAATCGAACGAAAGTGAGCATACATACGATGCCAGGTGCCCCGAGTACTGCTGGCATTACCAATAGCGTGAGCGTCCTGTGGTTTTGGGCGCGGGTTTGAGTAAACGATTCTACATCCAAATCCATGAGCCATGCGCTTAGCATACGCGGCGCCTGGATAGAACAGGGTTTAGATGTCATCATTTGGTGCGAAAGGCGGAGGAAGCGTACCAATTCGGCCAAGTCCTACAATTCCAACTGTACTTCCGGTTACGTCAAAAGGGGAGGCCATCCAGAAAGGAGACCATGTCTTCCACTCGCCTGGAATGAGTGAGTGGTGGTGATGATGACGGTGCTGAAGGCAACACGCACCATTCTTTACGGCAGCTGCTCCAGGAAAGAGCTTGCGCACTGCTGCCAGAGTAAGAGCAACCGCAAGGTCTGCAGTCGAGTCCTACGCAAAGAGCAGAGTTCAATCGATTGGTCATCATCAAGCAGGGAGGGCCATACAGTCAGTACTCCTGGCGTGTGCCCTACTGCAATACCTCGCCGACGGCATTCGACCAAATCGATATGATCTACTCCAACACTCTACTTGGCTCAGACGAATGGCCTCATTATTGATGGAGTGGGGTTGTGCACGAGGTGAGCGCACCATGGAGGACACAACCCGCAGGTTGGGTGCTCTGTCGAGAAGCTCGTGATCGACCCGATCGGTCAGCAGGCAGTACAGCCCTGATGGCCCGCCAATCGCCACTTAGACCAAGCAAACAAGGAGGGCCATCATCTGGTCCCTCTTCCGCAGCAGCAGCAGCAGCCCGGGCAACCCCAGTGGGTGGGGAGAAAGGGGTACCGAGGGTCTTTGGGGTGAGGAGGGAGAGGAGAGTGGAACGGGGAACGGGGATGTCGTCCTCCTCCCAGTAGCCTCCCTCCCAGGTGCAGCCCCGTGATGCCAGCACGCGGAGGACACCTTCAGGCACTCTGCGCGTAAGCACCACCCTGCTGCTGTCCCCCACGATGGTGGCGGAAGACACAGCTGACGGAGGCTCGGGGCCGACCAACGTGGCCAGGTTACGGCGGTGTGGTGCGAGTAGTCCCCTGCCTGCCCTCCTTTTCATCAGTCTGGCAGTTGCGGGGAGAGTCTTGTGTCTGGCCTGCATCATCACACGAGCACCACCACCAGTAGCAGCAGCAGGTTATTTGTAGTAAAACAACAACAACAACAACAACAAATAGATCTATTAACGTGTTGCGAACGCCACCTGCGCACCGCACCGCCATGGCCACCTCCGCACTACCGGGCAGCACCAGCAGTCATGCAGGCCCACTTGTGGGCACGACTGCTGGTGGTGCTGCTGCTCCTCTTGGTGGTACACGGGAGGAGGGAGCAGCAGCAGCACCAGCGGGACAGCCCAGAGAAGGAGAACGCGCGCACGGCAGCACACCCGCATCGGCGGAAGGAGGCGAGGCCTCGGGGACCGCGCTGGCGGGGGGCCTGGTCGCGTTGCTGCAGCCGGTGGTGGTGGAAGTGGACGCGCGGCTGCAGGAGGTGTTTGACAGTCAGCACGCCCTGGCCGCCCACATCGACAGCCTCGCCCACCAGCTTGACCGCTTCCAGGCCGTGAGCCGCACGCCCCCGCTCACCCCCCACATCGACAAACTCCTGCGCGCCAAGGCCCGCATGGTCGTCATCAACACCACTCTCGCCAACATCCAGCACCGCCTCCTACGCCTTCAGCGCGACCACCCTCGTCCCCCACCACCCTCATCCTCCTCTTTGGCTTCGCAAGCTCCCCAACAACAACTACCGCCTCGGGAGGAGGAGGAAGAGCAGGCGCTCCGCGAGCAGCAGTCCCCAGAGACACCGCCCGCCGGCACGGGAGAGCAGGGCTCTTCGTCCCCATTGCCGAGCAGCACGACGGAGGAGGAACGAGCGGTTGCCCTCAGCGTTCCTCCCTCTTCTACCTCCTCTCTTTCCCTCATGCCCTCCTCCTGAAGGTTTGCATACAGCCTGTAGGCGCTTTCCTGTGTAGTCGTGCCGTTTCTTCTTCTTCTTCTTCTTCTCACCGCCACCCCAAATAGAATACCCCCCTATTCCCCTTACCGGTGTGACCTCTTACCACCATCAGGGGGGAGGGCTACTCCCCTCCCACACACACCGCATCATCACCCAAGGTCCGGGTGGTCACTCACACACACACACACACACACACAAACACAAACACATGTCAGTAGTGCGGTTGCGCACGAGAGGCGGAGGAGCAGCTGCAACAGAGCTCTCGGAGCGCCTCCTGCACGCTCGTGGCTGGAGGGTGGGCGGCGTGGGGTGGAGTTGCTGCGCGGACTTGCTTCGTCCCGAACGCCTTGTCCCCTCTCGCGCCTTCACCACCACCACCACCACCACCCCTGCCTCGCGCAGCCGCCAACGAAAGCAAACGAAGGGCCACGACGCGGCTGCGGATAGTGACCAGTACCAGGGTGCTGGTGGTGATGGGTTGGCACAGGAAGCGCGCCGAGGTGCGTACACCCTCCTCTACGAGGAGTGGAAGCGCGTCGCGCGCCCTCCCTCTCCTACCACACCACCGCCTGTTGTTGTTGTGGCCCCCCACGCAGGAAGCCCCGCACTTAGTTCGGGGCCCCGCACGGCAAGAAGGGGCTCCTCATCGGCGACTACTGCCTACGAAACAACGAAACAGAAGAAGAAGAAGAAGAGCGAAGAACCTGGCCCGGTATCAGCGACCACGGGCGCTGTTCTGCCGCTACACGAAGGAGGAACGAACATAACGACTAGACAGAAGAGCCCCCACATGGGCGAACAGCCGGTGGAAGGGAGGCGCGAATTGGGTGAGCGCACTGAGGTAGCCGTGATGGTGGCCGATGCGGCTCGTGTGCTCGGCCTTGGGAAGGATGGTGCTGCGCTGGCTCAGCTAAGAGAGGTGACCCTCAATCTTGAGCGCAACTGGTTCCGTGTGGCTAGCGACCTCGTCCACCTGTCTCACGACGGTACTTATTTTTCCAACACCGCTCCAGAGCGCTTGATCATCAGGTGTATCTAATATAAAGATAGACGCAATTAAGCTACAAGTACCGTTGCGGCTCTACCAGGAACTACGTCACCGAGCTTCACACTTGCTATCGTCTGAAACTTCGGGATTACGACAAACTAGCAAGGATCTTGAAGCTTGCAACATGAGAGCTGGTGCTGCATTCACCAAGGAGAGAACCGAAGTGGTCAGGTAGGCAGGAAGAAACCCAACATTGTTGCCTTTCTTCCCATCATCAGCAGTCAGTGGTCTGACTTGTACCAGCAACGAACCCCTATGCGTACAAGATCGAAGAGCGATGAAGGAAAGCGGCGTGCGTAAAGCCGGGATTATGAGATACGGGAGAGGATCTGCCGCACTATTACGACTTGTGGAGAAGAAACGTGGTGCCGATCGCACGCCGTACTCCTTGCGCGGCGCGGAGATCGGCGCTGCATTACAAGCCCAACTTTTAGGCTTTAGGCGGTTCCTCACGGCCAAGTTTTACGGTACAACCTCTCTGTGATGTTCTCTCACACCAGTCCGCGTTAACTTACGCCTGTGCGGGGTATTAGGACAACAAGAACCGCCAGTAGGGCAGGAGACAGCGCGAATGTATGAGAAGAACGTGCTCCTCGTTCTCGGCTGGCTCATGCGCTTCCGGGAACCAGCACGCAAGCTCGCTTCCTCTGAGGCACAGCCATCACTCTCTGCCTAATAGGCTCCGCCTCTCCTTTTGTTTATTATACAGCTGCTGTTAACTCTGCTGTCTGTGCAGCTGACACTAGAGAGCATTTTTCCCAGCTCGAATCGAGAGTCAGCAAGTGTTGCCTATGAATACGTAAATTGGCTGGCTTCAGATCGCGGTGGGACAGCCAGCGGAGAACTTAAGGTCTTGCACTCTTTGATCGCTCTCGCGAAATTTCTCTATCACAGAGAGAGCAAGGCCGACCCAGCCGAAGGAGATAAGGTAAATACGATCTACCTTGTTATTTCTTCGTCAGTTTCCTGTTGCTTATTCGTCACAGCCCTATTCAGATCTTGGCCTTGTGCGAGAACTAAGGCGTCTTGCGAGTGACACCGCGGTGCGAGTTAAAGTTGCGCCAAAGTCCGCCAACGAAAGGGCAAAATGGATGGACTGGCCTGGTAAATTATCCTATCACAACCATAGTGATGCGCAGTTGACTGAATGCGAATGTCTGCAGAATTCCTTCGCTGTGTTCAAATGTTAGAGTGCGAGTGTGCCGAAAAGGATCGGTACGGCCATCGGAGAGCTCCTAGTGCTGTTGCTCACAGTTTCCAAATATACCTAATGTATGCCCTTCCAAATTGATTGCATCATGATTCTCTGCTTCTTACGAAACTTTCCCAGCTAGGTTTGGCATACTCAGTTGTATTCCTGATAGGCAGCGCACCCTTCGTGAATTAGAGCTGGGAAAGGTTGGTCGGTCTCCCCGACTTCCAAGATTCTTTCCGCTGATAGCTTGCATTCTTCTACATTTGGCCGATCACCAGACTCTCTTTCGAGTGGATGAAGGTGATAGCATTAGGTGGGAAATTCGTCACGGACCTTCAGACTACAAGACCGGCAAGATTTACGGCGAAAGGCCGCCCCTCATTATCGCTCCCCATGTACGTTACCATCTGGCAGCTCGACACTTGCGCTGTCTCTGATGAAGAGGAATTACAGCTTTATCCCTTCCTGGAAGAGTATCTTACGAAATGGCGACAACATCTCAACCCCAAGCACAACATGGGTACGTTTTCTGGCTCTCTCCCTAAGCTGTGGCACCACCAAATTGAAGAACTGGACCCAGTGTTCAGTATGAAGAATGGAGGGCAGCCTACAGCGAAGTGGCTCTATGCG
Source organism: Acanthamoeba royreba (assembly GCA_000826365.1). Taxonomy (NCBI): domain Eukaryota; phylum Discosea; order Longamoebia; family Acanthamoebidae; genus Acanthamoeba; species Acanthamoeba royreba. The sequence continues at coordinate 3,521 of CDEZ01018917.1, read as the reverse complement.
GTCTTTTCCTCTGCTGCTTTCCGTCTGACCGGCAAGCGTACAAACCCGCACCTAGTCAGAGATATGATCGTTACCTACCTGCGCGACACCGATGTATGGTCACCTCCATTTTTTTCTTTCTGGGTTTTTATTCATATGGCTATCTGTAACACCTGCCTAGGCTTCTGAACGGGAGTTAGAGGCCCTGGCCCTTATGATGGGGCATTCCTTGCAAATGCAGAAGACCTCTTATGACAGGCGAACAAAACAGCAAAAAGTTGCTCCTGCCATTGAGCTCATACGCTCCATTCAGCCAGCAAAGCTTGGAGATAGTATGAAAAAATAAAATTTTCGATTCTAAAGATGTACTCACCAAAGGTAAACTTGCAACTCCGTTCTCCTTTAAAAATTCTTTGGTCAACATAGACTGTTTAATTTAATGATGTAACTATGATAAACATTGACAGAAATTATATAAAAATGCAAATAGCAAAAAATACATATCAAAAAGTATGAAAAAACATCTTAAATGCTTTTGGTTTAATATTTGAGTAATTCCAATGCTATGTTAAAATGCCAAGTAATCCACTTTATATAGCTAAAATTAAGAGTGTAAATTCATGTAAAGACATGTGTGTGTATCACTTGAAGAAGACCAACTGGGGTGCTGTGATCCCCTGAGCCATCACAAAGTTCAGAAAAAAAGAAGGGGGGAAGCAGAAGACTGGAAGAAGAAGACTATTGATGATTTCTGTGCACCACTCTTTTCTTGTCTTTTTCTTTGGCAACACATCTCTATGGATGTTTGGCAGTTTGTTTTAATGGATGATTAGTGTGCTTGTTGGTGTGCTTCATGGCTTATGTGGAAGTGCCCTCTCCCAAAAAATAATCTCTAAAGTTAGGCTCTGTTTTTGTAAATGGTGAGACCCTGAGCCTGTGAGAGTACAATACAAGTATTAATGCAGAGGAACAACAATAAGATGTGATATGATGTTGATGGTATGAGATAGTATTATGACACACTAAATGGTACTGAAATAATGATGCCAAGCAGTCTGTGTTGTATGAAAAAAGAGTTGATGTGTTTCACATGGACATGATGAAACAAAATGATGATGTTTGCAACTCATGTGGAAAGTGTGATGAGGTGACAAAAATATTAATTAAAATATGTGATCAAGAACTAAAATCCACATATTGTGTGTTATGATGTTGATATGCTGCTATCATCAAAAAGAACATGTACATCCTCTACACTGCCCAAGAGGTGATGTTGATGAAATAATGATGACATATTCAACATAAGCATGATAAAAGGAGATGATAGTGTTGGCATGACTTTCTTCCACTGAAAAAGAATGATTGTGATGCCATGAAGTGAGAATGTGATGTTCTGTAATGACCATTTATATAATGTTGAAAATGAATACTATATTTTGGTATTTGTTGATGTTCACAATGTACCATCAACCATTTCCATTCTTTCAAGGATGTGATTCTGATATCATGTTCCAAATGTAAGTGGTAATAAGGTCCTGTACAAAGAAGACGATGTTTCAATAATGAGATTCTAATCTGAACTTTGTAAACAGTTCCATACTTGTTTATGAACAATAGCTCAATCAAAGCTCATTATTTTTGGGCTTTTGTACAATAGGTTTCAACTATTCTTTCAACAGCTTTGTTTTTTCATTGATTGAGTATTGAGATTGTCTGCATACTATACAGCTTTTCTGATCTGCCAGTATTTTATGATGAGAAAGGCATGCTCTTGCCACCATTGATCAAGTTGAATTCAAGTGTACCCAGATCATCTACACAAGTACAGTTTGTTTCTTTTTTTTCAGTCCATATTCTTAATATTTTGTGTTTTATTGGACTTTGAAGGCACGTTTTTCATCATTAAATCACATAAATCGAAAGTTCAACTGGTCCTAGTGAAGACAAGAGTGATGAGAAGAGGAGCAAAATGATGAATGCTCTCTTCAACCGAAGAAAAAGCTGTCAAGAGTCACTAGCAAGATTTTTAGTCAAACCGACTACGTCGTCATGTGATGAAATTTCGAACTAAACAATTCATTCTTCAAGCTTCTTTTGAACTTATTCTCTCTCTCTTCATTGTTCATTCAACAATCAGTATTTGTTACGAGAACTACATTGACTGTGTGGATCATGCACATTGCGTTCATCACGTTTGACGCGTTTGTCGCATTTGTCGTGTTTATCGCGTTTATCGCGTTTATCGTGTTTATCGCGTTTATTGAATTATGCACACTTTTATCGATAAAAGTGAATTTTGCACACTTTTATCGACAAAAAGAACCCGAGTAAAACGCGTTAAACACGTTTCACGAGTTCTCCACGTTCCACGCAGAAATTTTCCCAAGAAAACTGGTGGAAACACCTTTCCCTCTGTAGGGACACTCTGCATTGTGTGCGCTTTCAGAAAAATAGGTTGCATGAGTGGTTATGATACGTTGTTGGCAAGATCACATTATATCCACGCGTTTTCCACCCGTTCAACACGTTTTACTCGTTTTATAAAACTTTTTGTCGATAAACGCGAAGAACGCGAAGCAATAAATGCAATGAACGCCAGCAGGGCATGAGATTTCCATCAAGCGTCGACGAGTAACTTGTAACGTGTTTTACGCATTTGACCAGTCCTCGCAATCATCGCATTTTGAAAACTCGATTGATGCATCTTTCGCAATCCTCTCGCTTTTGGCCATAAATAACTCAGTCTAACTACTCCATTCCTCTTGCATGATGTACAGCCCATGGGCTCCTTGCAGTAATCACTTCAACACTCTTGGTGTCAAAGGCATTTTTTGCCTGTTGTTATTCATTCAGCCCATGCATCACAATGCTTCTCAATTCAAGAGATCACAGTGATGAACAATCCCCCATAGCATCTACTGCCAAATCAAACCAGCACTCCCACATGGACAGAAGTTGTTTCAACTCCTAAATCACTGCACTGATCAGTAAAAACTCTTCAATTAAAAGGATAAAATGTTTAAAAATTAATTAAAGCAATTTAAGTATTGTTTTCATCTAAGCTCACACATGCTTTACATATCTCTATTTTCTATAAGCTCTTCTTGCCCATTTCCTTCGTTCACTCCATTGCACAAAATGAGAGACAATGAAAATATATTCTATATCCACTCTTTTGCATATGCCAGAGGATCAATGGAAGATTCTACAATAAAAACTCTGATTTGGTTTGCATTTTGCTTGCTGCATTAGTTTTCATATGAGCCTGAATCTAAGCACATTGATAGCAGCAAGTGCACAGATGCTGTAAGTGTAGACTTAGTCAAGGAACTGGGATTGCTGAGTTTAAGAAGACCTGATTCCTCTTGGGGCCACCACAGTTCTTATTGAGGCCCAGGTACTAACGAAAATCACTGGAAAGAGTACACTATGCACTCTTGTGTTTTTTGGTGGGGAGGGTTCAATTAAAAGCAAGATGATGCTCCCACCACAATACCTTATCATCACCATCACTCACTTGACAGAACAAGTCTACAAGAAGA